>JAVIAB010000139.1:1537500-1582500 GCA_032433765.1 Megaustenia siamemsis | reverse complement strand
TGTTACAGCCATCGGAAAAAAATCACAAATAACCAACAGCAGAAAAAAAAATAAAGAACAATATATGGTCCGAAGCAGGATCGAACCCGTACTCCTTGGCACAGCCACTTACCACGAGAAAACAAACGCTAGGCCACACTGCCAAACTCAGGTATCTATTTAAAAAAAAGTAGCTATCATTGGCAATGCCTTTCACGCAGGTGTATATCCTGCTTCAAGCCATATATTGTTCTTTGTCTTATTTTCTGTTGATTATTTGTGATTTTATCGAGTGCTGTAAACATAGCTCCTGCTCTGAAATGATTTGCTGATCTCTCGCCTCGGAAGTTTCCCTCTAGAATAATGTTCATTTATTTGTCTCCACGTGCGACTTGAGCACGACATTTTTGGGTACCGAGATGCCTTCTATCGTCGAACCCTATAGCTTGGCCAGACTAAACTGATTAGTCTGTCTCAAGAGGCACAGCGAAGGGATGGGGTAAGGTCGGGGTTGACAGTTCCTAGTTCTGAGCTACGTGCTCCACACAAAATCTAATCTGTACATACATTTGTCTGTTTTAACATCTTTGTACAACTCTGTTTTAACATCTTTGTACAACTCTGTTTTAACATCTTTGTACAACTCTGTTTTAATTCTCGTCGTCATTAACAGTATAACTCATCATGAAATACATGTCCTTATGTACTGAGTTTCATATCAAGAAATCAACATTAAACTCAGGCTTTGTCCTTTAATACTCGTCCACACAAGAAGATATCGACAAAAAGCACGAACGGCACCGGCAGAGAACCTTCAGGTATTGTTCATTTTTTAATGACTTTATAACTTTTATTTTTATTTAAATTTAAATCAGGTAACGACATACACCTTCCTCTTATTGACTTTCACATACCACACGTTCTGTCATTTACTCGACTGGTGGACTTCGGTAGCTAAGTTGGGAAAACCACTTAACTGGTGGACGTTGGTAGCCAAGTTGGGAAAACCACTTAGCTGGTGGACCTCGGTAGCCAAGTTGGGAAAACCACTTAACTGGTGGACGTTGGTAGCCAAGTTGGGAAAACCACTTGACTGGTGGACCTCGGTAGCCTAGTTATGAAAACCACTTGACTGGTGGACCCTGGTAGCCTAGTTGGGAAAACCATTTGACTGGTGGACCTCGGTAGCCTAGTTGGGAAAACCACTCGACTGGTGGACCCTGGTTGCCTAGTTGGGAAAACCACTTGAATGGTGGACCCTGGTAGCCTATTTGGGAAAACCACTTGAATGGTGGACCCTGGTAGCCTAGTTGGGAAAACAACTTGACTGGTGGACCTCGGTAGAATGGTTAGGAAAACCACTCGACTGGTGGACCCTGGTAGCCTTGATGGCGAAACCACTTGACTGGTGGACCCTGGTAGCCTAGTTGGGAAAACCACTCGAATGGTGGACCTCGGTAGCCAAGTTGGGAAAACCACTCGACTGGTGGACCTCGGTAGCCAAGTTGGGAAAACCACTTAACTGGTGGACCTCGGTAGCCAAGTTGGGAAAACCACTCGACTGGTGGACCTCGGTAGCCTAGTTGGGAAAACCACTCGACTGATGGACCTCGGTAGCCAAGTTAGGAAAACCACTTAACAGGTGGACCTCGGTAGCCAAGTTGGGAAAACCACTCGACTGGTGGACCTCGGTAGCCAAGTTGGGAAAACCTCTCGACTGGTGGACCTCGGTGGCCACGTTGGGAAAACCACTCGACTGGTGGACCTCGGTAGCCAAGTTGGGAAAACCACTCGACTGGTGGACCTCGGTAGCCAAGTTGTGAAAACCACTCCACTGGTGGACCTCGGTAGCCAAGTTGGGAAAACCACTCGACTGGTGGACCTCGGTAGCCAAGTTGAGAAAACCACTTAACTGGTGGACCTCGGTAGCCAAGTTGGGAAAACCACTCGACTGGTGGACCTCGATAGCCAAGTTGGGAAAACCACTCGACTGGTGGATCTCGGTAGCCAAGTTGGGAAAACCACTTAACTGGTGAACCTCGTTAGCCAAGTTGGGAAAACCACTTAACTGGTGAACCTCGTTAGCCAAGTTGGGAAAACCACTCGACTGGGCTAGCGACGTTCAGACAACCCTTATTCGATTATCGCTGGAAGCAATGGGAATTGTACTCATGATTGGAAAAAAAATACCCCCCGCGGTCGACCCAGCCGCTGGCAGAAATGGGTACCAGGGTAGTAATCTTGGAAGGTGAGGAATGCCGTCTCGCATCGTGAGTTCCGATGCTTGAAGCGACACTATTCAGAAGTCTTCGAACACTTCTGAATAGGTGGCCAAATACATATGGGTGAAAACTCGTGTGTTAAGACGCTGATTCAAGTCTCGTACCTTACCGTTATCGTAACTCTATAGGACCATTTCCCAAACTGAAAAACAATGAATCACTTTATCCATTTGTTCTGAGGTCACACACAAGCATGGAAAAAAAAAACATAGTCGCTTGATTATAGAAGTGGATCAGCTCGTCAGCCTTTTCATGTCTCTGGCTTTGTTGTATGTCAAGCTCAAACAGTAGACAATGTAATATTCACTCCAATTTCTAGATGATGATAGCGGTCTAATATAATAAAACGTGGAAGATAATCTGCAATAGCAGAGATCATGATTCACCTACAGAAGGCTTGAGTAACAACAATCGATATTCTCACAAGCATCTTTTGTTGTTTCCTAGGATCTTCTTTGGGTACTTTTCTAGACTTTTCTGATTCACTTGACTAATTCTAGACCAAGTCCTGTCTCACAATATTTCCTGATTCACTTGACTAATTCTAGACCAAGTCCTGTCTCACAATATTTCCTGATTCACTTGACTAAATCTAGACCAAGTATTGTCTCACAATATTTTCTGACTCACTTGACTAATTCTAGACCATATCTTGTCTCACAATATTTTCTTATTCACTTGAATAATTCTAGACCAAGTCCTGTCTCACAATATTTTCTGATTCACTTGACTAATTCTAGACCAAGTCCTGTCTCACAATATTTTCTGATTCAATTGACTAATTCTAGACCAAGTCCTGTCTCACAATATTTTCTGATTCACTTGACTAATTCTAGACCAAGTCCTGTCTCACAATATTTTCTGACTCACTTGACTAATTCTAGACCATATCTTGTCTCACAGTATTTTCTTATTCACTTGACTAATTCTAGACCATATCTTGTCTCACAATATTTTCTTATTCACTTGACTAATTCTAGACCAAGTCCTGTCTAACAATATTTTCTTATTCACTTGACTAATTCTAGACCAAGTCCTGTCTCTCAAAATAATCGTATTCACTTGACTAATTCTAGACCAAGTCCTGTCTGTCAATATTTTCTTATTCACTTGACTAATTCTAGATCAAGTCCTGTCTCTCAATATTTACTTATTCACTTGACTAATTCTAGACCAAGTCCTGTCTGTCAATATTTTCTTATTCACTTGACTAATTCTAGATCAAGTCCTGTCTCTCAATATTTACTTATTCACTTGACTAATTCTAGACCAAGTCCTGTCTCACAATATTTTCTTATTCACTTGACTAATTCTAGACCAAGTCCTGTCTCTCAAAATAATCGTATTCACTTGACTAATTCTAGACCAAGTCCTGTCTGTCAATATTTTCTTATTCACTTGACTAATTCTAGATCAAGTCCTGTCTCTCAATATTTACTTATTCACTTGACTAATTCTAGACCAAGTCCTGTCTCACAATATTTTCTTATTCACTTGACTAATTCTAGATCAAGTCCTGTCTCTCAATATTTTCTTATTCACTTGACTAATTCTAGACCAAGTCCTGTCTCTCAATATTTTCTTATTCACTTGACTAATTCTAGACCATATCTTGTCTCACAATATTTTCTTATTCACTTGACTAATTCTAGACCATATCTTGTCGCACAATATTTTCTTATTCACTTGACTAATTCTAGACCATATCTTGTCTCACAATATTTTCTTATTCACTTGACTAATTCTAGACCATATCTTGTCGCACAATATTTTCTTATTCACTTGACTAATTCTAGACCATATCTTGTCGCACAATATTTTCTTATTCACTTGACTAATTCTAGACCATATCTTGTCGCACAATATTTTCTTATTCACTTGACTAATTCTAGACCATATCTTGTCGCACAATATTTTCTTATTCACTTGACTAATTCTAGACCATATCTTGTCTCACAATATTTTCTTATTCACTTGACTAATTCTAGACCATATCTTGTCTCACAATATTTTCTTTCTGCTTTTCCAATGTCAAACTCAACAACTTCTTTTTGTAAAATGACGGTTTGAGGAAACACTTGTAACTGACAGATCTATTATGTTAGGTTCTTGTTGTTATACTGGGTTGTTTGTTACAACGGAGCTGAGACTCGCGGTCATCAAAACTGTTGTTGCCATTGCTTACTGTCACTAATGGAGACGTTGTTTGTCACGTGCTATAACAACACCCATGGTTATGCTGTCCGTTATTTTTGTTCCGAGATAATGCGAGAGATAAATAGGCTGCTGTCTGCAGATTTCTTGTGGGACGTCATGAGACAGTGTTTCGAGACTGTACAGAACAGGAAAAGACGTTTCCTTGTAGTGAAGATCTTTTTGCAACCTTTACGTTGTTTGTCAACTTCCAACAAAAAAAGACATCTAGACAGCGTCTATTTATTCATCTTTTAATGTGGAGGTGCGTTGATTACTAATGAGATGTATAAATAAAATAAAATTAAGGATAACTCTTCTAATAAGTAACATTTATAAAATGTATATCATGTGTGCTATTAATTAAGAAAATTGAAGAATTTAGAATTGAAGATTATTCATCAAGATTATAAGTTGATTGAAGTCAAAGGTGTTGTTATTGGTAGCTTGAAAGTTAAATATAAATGAACATACTTAGCTGCTACAGGGTTAAATGATAACAATAAGCGAATGATTGCTGAGAAGATAAAGATAACACATCTCATATTGCTGTTACAAAGTTAACGGACGGAATCACTGAAAGCTGTTTTCTGCTAGGGAACTAAAGAATAACACTTTTTAAAGAATAAATAAATAATGTTGCTTGCTACTAATAAAGAGAAGAATTAAAAAGTAACATATCAATATTGATTTCCCTCTAATGAAAAAAAAACCCCTGATGTTAGATCAAATATTGTTCAGAATATTTATGTTTCCATTATTTTAACAAAGTGGTTTCCTTCATTTTCTACATAAGTTGATTGGAAGAGCGGTTAAAAATTGAGGCTTGATCGAGGGATTAATTACTGAGTGTTAGGCAACGACCTAAAACAGACAGAGAGAGAGAGAGAGAGACAGAAGTAGAGAGAGAGCGCGCCTGAGAGCTATAAACTAGAAGGAACTATTGAATCCATTCTGTGTCAGAAAAATAATCTTATATTCACTGATTGTTCAGTAGTAGTGGTAGTGGGAGTGGTGGCAGTGGTAATATTAGTAGTGGTAGTGGTAGTAGTAATGGTGGTAGTGGTAGTAGTAGTAGTTATTGTAGTTATTGTAGTAGTAGTAATAGTAGTAGTAGTGGTAGTAGTAGTGGTAGTAGTAGTGGTAGTAGTAGTGGTAGTAGTGGTAGTAGTAGAGGTAGTAGTGGTAGTAGTAGTGGTAGTAGTGGTAGTAGTAGTAGTAGTGGTAGTAGTAGTGGTAGTAGTAGTAGTAGTGGTAGTAGTAGTAGTAGTGGTAGTAGTAGTAGTAGTGGTAGTAGTAGTGGTAGTAGTGGTAGTAGTAGTAGTAGTGGTAGTAGTAGTGGTAGTAGTAGTGGTAGTAGTGGTAGTAGTAGTGGTAGTAGTAGTAGTAGTAGTAGTGGTAGTAGTAGTGGTAGTAGTAGAGGTAGTAGTAGTAGTGGTAGTAGTAGCAGTAGTAGTGGTAGTAGTAGTAGTAGTGATAGTAGTAGTGGTAGTAGTAGTAGTGGTAGTGGTAGTAGTAGTGATAGTAGTAATTGTGGTAGTAGTTGTAGTGATAGTAGTAGTA
The DNA here is from genome assembly GCA_032433765.1 of Megaustenia siamemsis. Taxonomy (NCBI): domain Eukaryota; kingdom Metazoa; phylum Mollusca; class Gastropoda; order Stylommatophora; family Ariophantidae; genus Megaustenia; species Megaustenia siamemsis. Next base: position 1,576,483 of record JAVIAB010000139.1, on the reverse strand, counting down.
GTGGTAGTAGTAGTAGTAGTGGTAGTAGTAATAGTGGTAGTAGTAGTAGTAGTGATAGTAGTAATTGTGGTAGTAGTTGTAGTGATAGTAGTAGTAGTGGTAGTAGTAGTAGTAGTGGTAGTAGTAACAGTGGTAGTAGTAGTAGTAGTGATAGTAGTAATTGTGGTAGTAGTTGTAGTGGTAGTAGTAGTGGTAGTAATCTAGTAGTTGTAGTAGTGGTAGTAGTAGTGGTAGTAGTAGTAGTGGTAGTAGTAGCAGTAGTAGTAGTAGTAGTAGTAGTAGTGGTGGTGGTAGTAGTAGTAGTAGAATCCTAACAGAGACAGGGGCTTGACAAATCTTGTTTGAGGTTATTCCCCCCCCCCTTTCCCCCCTCATTTTCTGCCAGTCTAGTGTCTGTAGCTTAACTCAGGTTATGTCCCCTTGCTTCCAGTCCAGAGCCTAAAGTCTGTCTCTAGCGAGGTGTTTAGCAGACTTCTCACCATTAGTTATGGTTACATTAAAGTCTGTCTCTAGCGAGGTGTTTAGCAGACTTCTCACCATTAGTTATGGTTACATTAAAAGCCTTCAAGTCACGTTTATAGACGTTTTTGTGGTGAAGAACGGGTCTTCTTTTGTGCCTTTTACAGACGAGCTGTATCTTCATGTAGGACCTCGGACATCCTTGGGAATCCGATCATTTTTGTGCTCGATGCAGGTGACCCAGCCATCTTAGACCGCGTTGCTGGAGGACATTGAACATACAAGTTACCCCAGCGCGATCAAGACTTTGCGCTTGTTACTTTGTCTGTCCAGGAGATACCGTGTATGCATCTTAGGCAGCGATTGTGAAATGCTTTCAGTCTTCATTCTTGCTGCGTGTGCCCATGTTTCGTTGACATACAATAGTGTGCTGTGTAGGTAACTTTGTCTGTACAGTAGCCTCCGTGTTGATGTTCGGTGTCTTCTTGTTATTTCCTCGCCAGCCTAGTGTTGCTGAGGCCATGCACATTCAGTTTTGTAGCTCTGCTTCCAAAGAACAATTACTATAATGTGCACAGTTTCAAATGTTGTTTGCCACTGTCTTGATGAAATCTCACACTAAGTTCATCCTTTGATAGTTTGATGGAAAGAAATCGAGACGCAAGAAATGATTCGTTCATGTCTGTAGCACTTGAGTGGCTCACCAATCTGTGAAGGTCAGTTATAGATGGATACAAACATAAACATCTTGTAGGATGAAGCGATTAAATACCCGGGACGGCGGTGTCTGCATATCACGTCTCACTTGTTAGTATCCTCATTCTTTTGCTGTTTACTCTTAGTCCGGTTAAGTAAAAATTCCCGTAACATCTAGAATGAAGATACACATCTCTTATTGATTTTCCGAAGGCTTATATTCTTATGTTATAGAATGCCTAAAAGAGATACATCTAGATGACATGGATATACGACTAATATGCAATCTATACTGGGAGCAAACAGCAATAATAAAATATAACAAAGAGTTCTCTACACCCATTGATATAAAAAGAGGAGTAAGACAAGGATGCATCCTATCACCAAGCTTGTTCAATCTATACACTGAGCAAATCTTTAAAAACATCATAGAGATGCCAGGCCTACAAATTAATGGAAAGATAATCAATAACCTAAGATATGCTGACGATACTGTACTACTAGCAGAAAATCCTAAAGACCTACAACAATTACTTAATGAAATAAACACGACAAGCAAAAAATATGGACTAGATATGAATATCAAAAAGACTAAAACTATGATCATAAACAAAGAAAATACCCAAAACCCACAAGTGGATATCAAAATTGAAGGAATAGACCTTGAGACAGTTCAGAACTATAACTACCTTGGACATACTATAACCAGTGATGGAAAATGTACAACTGAAATAAACAAAAGAATAGGAATGGCAAAAAGTAATTTTAATGTCATGAAGGACATACTAACATCAAAACAAATAACACCAGAGCTAAAACTAAGAATAGCAAAATGTTACATCTTCTCAATATTCCTATATGGTGCTGAAACATGGACATTAGACAAGAAAACAGAACAGAGAATTGAAGCCTTTGAAATGTGGATATATAGAAGAATAGGTAGAATTGGATGGAAGGAAAAGAAAACAAATGACAAAGTCTTAAAACAACTAAAAATGAAAAGAGAACTTCTGAACACAATTAGAACAAGACAAATGCGATTCTTAGGCCATGTTAAAAGACACAACAGCCTACTGAAAGTGATCCTGGAGGGGAAAATACAAGGTAAAAGAGGCAGAGGCAGACCAAGATTAACATGGACGAGTAACATCAAAAGATGGACAAATCAACCGATGACAACCTGCACCATCAAAGCAAGAGATATAGCAAAATGGCGCTCCATGGTAGCCAACCTTCGTTGCGGAGACGGCACTCAATGATGATGATGATATTCTTATGATAGCCAAGATGTTGTAAAACAACTTTGGGGATATTATGTGTACAGCCTCGCAGTTGACATCGAAGACTTCAGCTGCCAGCTATAGACCTTACGACATCTACATGTAGGGTTGCAACTAATGACTGCCAGCTATAGACCTTACGACATCTACATGTAGGGTTGCAGCTAAGGCTGTCAGCTATAGACCTTACGACATCTACATGTAGGGTTGCAGCTAAGGCTGTCAGCTATAGACCTTACAACATCTACATGTAGGGTTGCAGCTAAGGCTGTCAGCTATAGACCTTACAACATCTACATGTAGGGTTGCAGCTAAGGCTGTCAGCTATAGACCTTACAACATCTACATGTAGGGTTGCAGCTAAGGCTGCCAGCTATTCAATGCCACAAGGTTTGTCCACAAAAAAGATGACTTTTGCTGATGTTGAGAATGATGATTTAGTGGTTGTCAAACGGTGATAGGGCATTTATAAGATGTTTGGAACAGGTGGTGGATGCAGTAGATAGGGCATTTATAAGATGTTTGGAACAGGTGGTGGATGCAGTAGATAGAGCATTTATAAGATGCTTGGAACAGGTGGTGGATGCAGTAGATAGGGCATTTATAAGATGTTTGGAACAGGTGGTGGATGCAGTGGATAGGGCATTTATAAGATGTTTGGAACAGGTGGTGGATGCAGTAGATAGGGCATTTATAAGATGTTTGGAACAGGTGGTGGATGCAGTGGATAGGGCATTTATAAGATGTTTGGAACAGGTGGTGGATGCAGTAGATAGGGCATTTATAAGATGTTTGGAACAGGTGGTGGATGCAGTGGATAGGGCATTTATAAAATGTTTGGAACAGGTGGTGGATGCAGTAGATAGGGCATTTATAAGATGTTTGGAACAACTGGTGGATGCAGTGGATAGGGCATTTATAAGATGTCTGGAACAGGTGGTGGATGCAGTGGATAGGGCTATTATAAGATGTCTGGAATAACTGGTGGATGCAGTGGATAGGGCATTTATAAAATGTTTGGAACAAGTGATGGGATGCAGTGGATAGGGCATTTATAAGATGTCTGGAACAGGTGATGGATGCAGTGGATAGGGCATTTATAAAATGTCTGGAACTGGTGATGGATGCATTGGATAAGGCATTTATAAGATGTCTGGAACATTTGATGAATGCAGTACGCATGGCATTTATAAGATATCTGGAACAGGTGATGGATGTATTGGGTAGGGCATTTATAAGATAAATGGAAAAGGTGATGGATGTATTGGGTAGGGCATTTATATGATATATGGAACAGGTGATGGATGTATTGGGACTGGCATTTATAAGATAAATGGAAGAGGTGATGATGTATTGGGTAGGGCATTTATATGATATATAGAACAGGTGATGGATGTATTGGGCAGGGCATTTATAAGATATATGGAACAGGTGATGGATGTATTGGTTAGGGCATTTATATGATATATGGAACAGGTGATGGATGTATTGGATAGGGCAATTATAAGATAAATGGAACAGGTGATGGATGTATTGGGTAGGGCATTTATATGATATATGGAACAGGTGATGGATGTATTGGGCCTGGCATTTATAAGATAAATGGAACAGGTGATGCATGTATTGGGTAGGGCATTTATATGATATATAGAACAGGTGATGGATGTATTGGGCAGGGCATTTATAAGATATATGGAACAGGTGATGGATGTATTGGGTAGGGCATTTATAAGATATATGGAACAGGTGATTGATGTATTGGTTAGGGCATTTATAGGATATATGGAACAGGTGATGGATGTATTGGATAGGGCATTTATAAGATAAATGGAACAGGTGATGGATGCATTGGATAAGGCATTTATAAGATGTCTGGAACATTTGATGGATGCAGTACACAGGGCATTTATAAGATATCTGGAACAGGTGATGGATGTATTGGGTAGGGCATTTATAAGATAAATGGAACAGGTGATGGATGTATTGGGTAGGGCATTTATATGATATATAAACAGGTGATGGATGCACGGGATAGGGCATTTATAAGATATCTGGAACAGGTGATGGATGCACGGGATAGGGCATTTATAAGATATCTGGAACAGGTGATGGATGTATTGGGTAGGGCATTTATAAGATTTATGGAACAGGTGATGGATGTATTGGGCCTGGCATTTATAAGATAAATGGAACAGGTGATGGATGTATTGGGTAGGGCATTTATATGATATATAGAACAGGTGATGGATGTATTGGGCAGGGCATTTATGAGATATATGGAACAGGTGATGGATGTATTGGGTAGAGCATTTATAAGATATATAGAACAGGAGATGGATGTATTGGGCAGGGCATTTATAAGATAAATGGAACAGGTGATGGATGTATTGGGTAGGGCATTTATAAGATATATGGAACAGGTGATGGATGTATTGGGTAGAGCATTTATAAGATATATGGAACAGGTGATTGATGTATTGATTAGGGCATTTATAGGATATATGGAACAGGTGATGGACGTATTGGATAGGGCATTTATAAGATAAATGGAACAGGTGATAGATGTATTGGGCAGGACATTTATAAGATAAATGGAACAGGTGATGGATGTATTGGGTAGGGCATTTATAAGATAAATGGAACAGGTGATAGATGTATTGGGCAGGACATTTATAAGATATATGGAACAGGTGATGGATGTATTGGATAGAGCATTTATAAGAAAAATGGAACAGGTGATTGATGTATTGGATATAGGGCATTTATAGATTATATGGAGCAGGTGATGGATGTATTGTATAGGGCATTTATAGAATATATGGAGCAGGTGATGGATGTATTGGGTAGGGCATTTATAGAATATATTGAACAGGTGATGGATGTATTGGGTAGGGCATTTATAGAATATATAGAACAGGTGATGGATGTATTGGATAGGACATTTATAGAATATATTGAACAGGTGATGGATGCTCGGGATAGGGCATTTATAAGATATATGGAACAGGTGATGGATGTAAGGATAGGGCATTTATAAGATAAATGGAATAGGTGATGGATGTAAGGATAGGGTATTTATAAGATAAATGGAACAGGTGATGGATGTAAGGATAGGGTATTTATAAGTTAAATGGAACAGGTGATGGATGCATTGGATAAGGCATTTATAAGATGTCTGGAACAGGTGATGGATGCACGGGATAGGGCATTTATAAGATAAATGGAACAGGTGATGGATGTATTGGATAGGGCATTTATAAGATAAATGGAACAGGTGATGGATGTATTGGATAGGGCATTTATAAGATAAATGGAACAGGTGATGGATGTATTGGATAGGGCATTTATAAGATAAATGGAACAGTTGATGGATGCACGGGAAAGGGCATTTACAAGATGTCTGGAACAGGTGATAGATGAACGGGACAGGATTTTTACGAGATGTCGCGAACAGGTGATGGATGCTCTGGATTAGGACATTTACGAGATGTCGCGAACAGGTGATGGATGCACTGGATTAGGACATTTACGAAATGTCGCGAACAGGTGATTGATGCACTTGATTAGGACATTTACGAGATGTCGCGAACAGGTGATGGATGCACTGGATTAGGACATTTACGAGATGTCGCGAACAGGTGATGGATGCACTGGATTAGAACATTTACGAGATGTCGCGAACAGGTGATGGATACATAGGATGACCAGGTCATGTTACCTACTACATAATGCACGTCACAGCGTGAGACTAGAAACATTTTTCTTCCTGATTGATCTTTTCAGTTTCCCTGGCAGTTAACTGAAACTAAACTTTGATGAAGTAATACAGAGCACCCACTTAAGCAGATAAAATGTCATTTGCTTTCTATTGGTTTACTTCACTAGTCAAGGTTTTGCTCTCTATTGGTTTAGTTCACTAGTCGAAATTTTGCTCTCTATTGGTTTAGTTCACTAGTCGAGGTAAGCTCTCTATTGGTTTAGTTCACTAGTCGAGGTTTTGCTCTCTATTGGTTTAGTTCACTAGTCGAGGTTTTGCTCTCTATTGGTTTAGTTCACTAGTCGAGGTTTTGCTCTCTATTGGTTTAGTTCACTAGTCGAGGATTTGCTCTCTATTGGTTTAGTCCACTAGTCGAGGTTTTGCTCTCTATTGGTTTAGTACACTAGTCGAGGTTTTGGTCTCTATTGGTTTAGTTCTTTAGTCGAGGTATTGGTCTCTATTGGTTTAGTTCACTAGTCGAGGTTTTGGTCTTTATTGGTTTAGTTCACTAGTCGAGGTTTTGCTTTCTATTGGTTTAGTTCACTAGTCGAGGTTTTGCTCTCTATTGGTTTAGTTCACTAGTCGAGGTTTTGCTCTCTATTGGTTTAGTTCACTAGTCGAGGTTTTGCTCTCTATTGGTTTAGTTCACTAGTCGAAATTTTGCTCTCTATTGGTTTAGTTCACTAGACGAAATTTTGCTCTCTATTGGTTTATTTCACTAGTTGATGTTTTGCTCTCTATTGGTTTAGTTCACTAATCGTAATTTTGCTCTCTTTTGGTTTAGTTCCCTAGTCGAGGTTTTGTTTTCTGTTGGTTTCGTTCACTAGCCGAAATTTTGCTCTCTATTGCTTTAGTTCACTAGTCTAAGTTTTGGTCTCTATTGGTTTAGTTCACTAGTCGAAGTTTTGCTCTCTATTGGTTTAGTTCACTAGTCGAGGTTTTGCTCTCTATTGGTTTAGTTCACTAGTCGAGGTTTTGCTCTCTATTGGTTTAGTTCACTAGTCGAGGTTTTGCTCTCTATTGGTTTAGTCCACTAGTCGAGGTTTAGCTCTCTATTGGCTTAGTTCACTTGTCGAGGTTTTGCTCTCTATTTGTTTAGTTCACTAGTCGAGGTTTTGGTCTCTATTGGTTTAGTTCACTAGTCGAGGTTTTGCTCTCTATTGGTTCAGTTCACTAGTCAAGGTTTTGCTCTCTATTGGTTTAGTACACTAGTCAAGGTTTTGCTCTCTATTGGTTTAGTACACTAGTCGAGGTTTTGCTCTCTATTAGTTTAGTTCACTAGTCGAGGTTTTGCTCTCTATTGGTTTAGTACACTAGTCGAGGTTTTGGTCTCTATTGGTTTAGTTCTTTAGTCGAGGTATTGGTCTCTATTGGTTTAGTTCACTAGTCGAGGTTTTGGTCTTTATTGGTTTAGTTCACTAGTCGAGGTTTTGCTTTCTATTGGTTTAGTTCACTAGTCGAGGTTTTGCTCTCTATTGGTTTAGTTCACTAGTCGAGGTTTTACTCTCTATTGGCTTAGTTCACTAGTCGAGGTTTTGCTCTCTATTGGTTTAGTTCTTTAGTCGAGGTTTTGCTCTCTATTTGTTTAGTTCTTTAGTCGAGGTTTTGGTCTCTACTGGTTTAGTTCAATAGTCGAGATTTTGCTCACTATTGGTTTAGTTCATTAGTCGAGGTTTTGCTCTCTATTGGTTTAGTTCACTAGTCGAGGTTTTGCTCTCTATTGTTTTAGTTCTTTAGTCGAGGTTTAGTCTCTATTGGTTTAGTTCACTAGTCGAGGTTTTGCTCTCTATTGGTTTAGTTCACTAGTCGAGGATTTGCTCTCTATTTGTTTAGTTCACTAGTCGAGGTTTTGCTCTCTATTGGTTTAGTTCACTAGTCGAGGTTTTGCTCTCTATTGGTTTAGTTCACTAGTCGAGGTTATGCTCTCTATTGGTTTAGTTCACTAGTCGAGGCTTTGCTCTCTATTGGTTTAGTTCACTAGTCGAAGTCTTGGTCTCTTTTGGTTTAGTTTACTAGCCGAAGTTTTGTTCTTTATTGGTTTAGTTCACTAGTCAAAGTTTTGTTCTCTATTGGTTTAGTTCCCTTGTCAAAGTTTTGTTCTCTATTGGTTTAATTCACTAGTCGAAATTTTGCTCTCTATTGGTTTAGTTCACTAGTCGAAATTTTGCTCCTTATTGGTTTAGTTCACTAGTAGAAATTTTGCTCTCTATTGGTTTAGTTAACTAGTGGAAGTTTTGCTCTCTATTGGTTTAGTTCACTAGTCTAAGTTTTGCTCTCTATTGGTATAGTTCACTAGTGGAAGTTTTGCTCTGTATTGGTTTAGTTCACTAGTGGAAGTTTTGTTCTCTATTGGTTTAGTTCACTAGTCAAAATTTTGCTCTCTATTGGTTTAGTTCACTAGTGGAAGTTTTGCTCTCTATTGGTTTAGTTCACTAGTAGAAGTTTTGTTCTCTATTGGATTAGTTCACTAGTCAAAATTTTGCTCCCTATTGGTTTAGTTCACTAGTAGAAGTTTTGTTCTCTATTGGATTAGTTCACTAGTCAAAATTTTGCTCTCTATTGGTTTAGTTCACTAGTGGAAGTTTTGCTCTCTATTGGTTTAGTTCAATAGTGGAAGTTTTGTTCTCTATTGGTTTAGTTCACTAGTTGAAATTTTGCTCTCTATTGGTTTAGTTCACTAGTGCAAGTTTTGCTCTCTATTGGTTTAGTTTACTAGTGGAAATTTTGCTCTCTATTGGTTTAGTTCACTAGTGGAAGATTTGCTCTCTATTGGTTTAGTTAACTAGTGGAAGTTTTGCTCTCTATTGGTTTAGTTAACTAGTGGAAGTTTTGCTCTCTATTGGTTTAGTTAACTGGTGGAAGTTTTACTCTCTATTGGTTTAGTTAACTAGTGGAAGTTTTGCTCTCTATTGGTTTAGTTAACTAGTGGAAGTTTTGCTCTCTATTGGTTTAGTTAACTTGTGGAAGTTTTGCTCTCTATTGGTTTAGTTAACTAGTGGAAGATTTGCTCTCTATTGATTTAGTTAACTAGTGGAAGTTTTGCTCGCTATTGGTTTTGTTAACTAGTGGAAGTTTTGCTCTCTATTGGTTTAGTTCACGAGTCGAGGTTTTGCTCTCTATTGTTTTAGTTCTTTAGTCGAGGTTTAGTCTCTATTGGTTTAGTTCACTAGTGGAAGTTTTGTTCTCTATTGGCTTAGTCCACTAGTCAAAGTTTTGCTCTCTATTGGTTTAGTTCACTAGTCAAAGTTTTGTTCTCTATTGGTTTAGTTCACTAGTCAAAGTTTTGTTCTCTATTGGCTTTGTTAACTAGTCAAAGTTTTGTTCTCTATTGGCTTAGTTCACTAGTCAAAGTTTTGTTCTCTATTGGTTTAGTTCACTAGTCAAAGTTTTGTTCTATATTGGTTTAGTTCACTAGTCAAATTTTTTTCTCTATTGGTTTAGTTCACTAGTCAAAGTTTTGTTCTCTATTGGTTTAGTTCACTAGTAAAAGTTTTGTTCTCTATTGGTTTAGTTCACTAGTCAAAGTTTTGTTCTCTATTTGTTTAGTTCACTAGTCAAAGTTTTGTTCTCTATTTGTTTAGTTCACTAGTCAAAGTTTTGTTCTCTATTGGTTTAGTTCACTAGTCAAAGTTTTGTTCTCTATTGGTTTAGTTCACTAGTGGAAGTTTTGCTCTCTATTGGTTTAGTTAATTAGTGGAAGTTTTGCTCTCTATTGGTTTAGTTAATTAGTGGAAGTTTTGCTCTCTATTGGTTTAGTTAATTAGTGGAAGTTTTGCTCTCTATTGGTTTAGTTAATTAGTGTAAGTTTTGCTCTCTATTGGTTTAGTTAATTAGTGGAAATTTTGCTCTCTATTGGTTTAGTTAATTAGTGGAAGTTTTGCTCTCTATTGCTTTAGTTCACTAGTGGAAGTTTTACTCTCTACTGGTTTAGTTCACTAGTTGAAGTTTTGTTCTCTATTGGTTTAGTTAATTAGTGGAAGTTTTGCTCTCTATTGGTTTAGTTCACTAGTGGAAGTTTTGTTTTCTATTGGTTTAGTTAAGTAGTGGAAGTTTTGCTCTCTATAGATTTAGTTCACTAGTGGAAGTTTTGCTCTCTATTGGTTTAGTTCACTAGTGGAAGTTTTGCTCTCTATTGGTTTAGTTCACTAGTGGAAGTTTTGTTCTCTATTGGTTTAGTTAATTAGTGGAAGTTTTGCTCTCTATTGGTTTAGTTAATTAGTGGAAGTTTTGTTCTCTATTGGTTTAGTTCACTAGTGGAAGTTTTGCTCTCTATTGGTTTAGTTCACTAGTGGAAGTTTTGTTCTCTATTGGTTTAGTTCACTAGTGGAAAATTTTGTTCTCTATTGGTTTAGTTAATTAGTGGAAGTTTTGCTCTCTATTGGTTTAGTTCACTAGTGGAAGTTTTGCTTTCTATTGGTTTAGTTCACTAGTGGAAGTTTTGCTCTCTATTGGTTTAGTTCACTAGTGGAAGTTTTGTTCTCTATTGGTTTAGATCACTAGTGGAAGTTTTGCTCTCTATTGGTTTAGTTAATTAGTGGAAGTTTTGCTCTCTATTGGTTTAGTTCACTATTGGAAGTTTTGCTCTCTATTGGTTTAGTTAATTAGTGGAAGTTTTGTTCTCTATTGGTTTAGTTCACTAGTGGAAGTTTTGCTCTCTATTGGTTTAGTTAATTAGTGGAAGTTTTGCTCTCTATTGGTTTAGTTCACTAGTCTAAGTTTTGTTCTGTATTGGTTTAGTTCACTAGTGGAAGTTTTGCTCTCTATTGGTTTAGTTAATTAGTGGAAGTTTTGCTCTCTATTGGTTTAGTTCACTAGTGGAAGTTTTGCTCTCTATTGGTTTAGTTCACTAGTGGAAGTTTTGTTCTCTATTGGTTTAGTTCACTAGTGGAAGTTTTGCTCTCTATTGGTTTAGTTCACTAGTGGAAGTTTTGCTCTCTATTGGTTTAGTTCACTAGTGGAAGTTTTACTCTCTATTGGTTTAGTTCACTAGTGGAAGTTTTGTTCCTATTGGTTTAGTTCACTAGTGGAAGTTTTGCTCTCTATTGGTTTAGTTAATTAGTGGAAGTTTTGCTCTCTATTGGTTTAGTTCACTAGTGGAAGTTTTGCTCTCTATTGGTTTAGTTCACTAGTGGAAGTTTTGTTCTCTATTGGTTTAGTTCACTAGTGGAAGTTTTGCTCTCTATTGGTTTAGTTCACTAGTGGAAGTTTTGTTCTCTATTGGTTTAGTTCACTAGTGGAAGTTTTGTTCTCTAATGGATTAGTTCACTAGTGGAAGTTTTGTTCTCTATTGGTTTAGTTCACCAGTGGAAGTTTTGCTCTCTATTTGTTTAGTTAATTAGTGGAAGTTTTGTTCTCTATTGGTTTAGTTCACTAGTGGAAGTTTTGCTCTCTATTGGTTTAGTTAATTAGTGTAAGTTTTGTTCTCTATTGGTTTAGTTCACTAGTGGAAGTTTTGTTCTCTATTGGTTTTGTTAACTAGTGGAAGTTTTGTTCTCTATTGGTTTAGTTCACTAGTGGAAGTTTTGTTCTCTATTGGTTTTGTTAACTAGTGGAAGTTTTGTTCTCTATTGGTTTTGTTAACTAGTGGAAGTTTTGTTCTCTATTGGTTTAGTTCACTAGTGGAAGTTTTGTTCTCTATTGGTTTTGTTAACTAGTGGAAGTTTTGTTCTCTCTTGGTTTTGTTCACTAGTGGAAGTTTTGCTCTCTATTGGTTTAGTTCACTAGTGGAAGTTTTGCTCTCTATTGGTTTAGTTCACTAGTGGAAGTTTTGCTCTCTATTGGTTTAGTTCACTAGTGGAAGTTTTGTTCTCTATTGGTTTAGTTCACTAGTGGAAGTTTTGTTCAAGGTCTAACCACTGACTCATAGACAGTCAATGGAGGGAAACAAGAAGCAAATAAGCTGCTAATATACACGGTCAATGGAGGGAAACAAGAAGCAAATAAGCTGCTAATATACACGGTCAATGGAGGGAAACAAGAAGCAAATAAGCTGCTAATATACACGGTCAATGGAGGGAAACAAGAAGCAAATAAGCTGCTAATATACACGGTCAATGGAGGGAAACAAGAAGCAAATAAGCTGCTAATATACACGGTCAATGGAGGGAAACAAGAAGCAAATAAGCTGCTAATATACACGGTCAATGGAGGGAAACAAGAAGCAAATAAGCTGCTAATATACACGGTCAATGGAGGGAAACAAGAAGCAAATAAGCTGCTAATATACACGGTCAATGGAGGGAAACAAGAAGCAAATAAGCTGCTAATATACACGGTCAATGGAGGGAAACAAGAAGCAAATAAGCTGCTAATATACACGGTCAATGGCATCGATTGAGAGAATCAGTGTAACCAAACGTTTCTAGTGAAACAGTTTTGATCGTGAACGTAATTTGACAAATTACGAGATTTCCCGCACAGCTACAAGGACCAACGCGAACATTCTTAAAGAAGCCATGCCAAACACAAAATTCGGAGCTCCCAAGAAACATCAGAAAGAAACAATTAACATTTTCTTGGGGCACATCATAAAAAGAGAAAAGTTGGAATACTTGATTTATCATCATCATCCTGTGCCGTACAGGTTGGCGTTGGCGATCATGTCCCTCCACAATCTTCTATATACAGTGCATCGTATGAGTTCTGTTGTTGACTGTTTTCTATGCCATGACACCATGCTATCAAGTATTTTCTCTCTTTGTCGTCCGCGATCTCTCTTTCCTTTTATTTTGCCAGTTGTAACCAAGTATTCCAACTTTCCTCTTCTCATGATGTGCCCGAAAAATGTTGATTGTTTCTTTCTGATGTTTTTTAAGAGCTCCCTTTTTGTGTTGGCCTCTTGAGAACTTTCTCATTGGTCTTTTTAGCTGTCCAGGAAACTTTCAACATTCTTCTGAGAAATCCCATATTTATGGCCTCTAATCGTCTTTTCATTTGTTTGTCTATTGTCCATGATTCGCTTCCATAGGTCAGAATTGGTTCTATATAGCACCGATGAACTCTCTTTCTCACTTCTATTGACATATTTGTTGCATAAGATATTTTTCATTTTCTGAAATGCTATTTTGACCTGAGCTATTCTGCTTTTATTTCTGTGGTGCATCTTCCACCTGATGTTATTATATTACCCAAGTATATGAAATGTTGCACTTGTTTCAGATTTGTCCTGTTTATCCTGTTATTTGTGAAAGGTCATACTCGCTTAGGCCAACCGGTGTAACATATGATAATAACAATGAATGGACAAATAATGTATGTCTATGTTTTGAGTTATGTTATTTGTTTGAACATTAATACTGCTGCTGCATATTGACACGATTAATTGTGTATTTGACACTGTCAATTAGCACTCTGATCGTATGTCTAAGAATATTACAATTAGCTGAGCACGAAAACCATAGCACCGGTGACGCTCTCCGATTGAGTTTATGGAAACCTGGATAATATCTCTTTTTAAATGTTGAAGTGAAAGTTACTGATGGTTTTTTTTTTATTTTTCTTTGACAACGACATGCATGCAGTCTTTTTTTTTTTTTATCAACTGTGAATGGTTTTAATGTCTTTGACACAAGTTGTGAGTTGAATCGACACTTTCCATTATGATTAAATGTTTCATCTCACATTCTTTGACACAAGTTGTGAGTTGAATCGACACTTTCCATTATGATTAAATGTTTCATCTCACATTCTTTGACACAAGTTGTGAGTTGAATCGACACTTTCCATTATGATTAAATGTTTCATCTCACATTCTTTGATATAACAAGTAATTATCATCAATCATCAAGTACCGGACCTACTGGCGTAGATGATCATGTATCTCCACAACTTTAGATCTCGACAGCTATTTATCATGTCTGTTGTTGACCTTCTGCCAAGCAATTCTCTTAAGCTGTCTGGTATCTTTTCTCTTTGTTTCTATCTATCTCTTCGTCCCTCAATTTTCTCAGTAGTCACAATATATTCCAAATCTTTCCTTCTCAATACATGGTCAAAAAAATGATGATTGTTTCTTCCCAATATTGGAAATAAACTCTCTTTTTGTTTTGGTCTCTTTTAGAACGTTTTTATTACTCTTCTTAGCTGTCGATGGTATTCCGAAACTTTCTTCTGAAAAACGACATTTCTACAGCCTCCAGTGAATTTTCTTGTCTGTTTTCCTATTGTCCATGAATCATATCCATATGTTAAGACTGGCTCTACATAACATTTCAGAACTCTTTTTCAAAAGTAAAAGAACAACAAAAAGACAACTCGATTGCTTCTTTCGGAACCAAACCCGCGTACCATTTACTTGTCAAGAGCACTTTAACCTTACCTTTATAACGACCCCTAAAACCTTTCTCTACTAAAGACAAACGGTGTTCGTTTTAACTTGACAACGGTACCATTTATAGAATTGTTAATGGAATACGTCAAGGGCTTTGCTAAACAAAACATTCCAACGTGTAGCATTTAGTTCAGTGTGTGCCTATTGTTTATTGTAGAAACAATTAATTTTATTATATCAACAAGACAAACACGCCTTTGTAGTTTCTGAGTTCCACACTCCTGTTTGTTTTAATCTGCAGGTGATATTTTAGTTGTAACATCAAGAACAGAACCGCATATTGTGGCAACGATGAGCTGAGTTTGTCTAAAAATGATTTTCCAGCTGATAATTTATGTGACTAGTACTAAACTAAAAAATGTGAACTTTATTTCAGTTTAGTTGATGTGACAGAAATATTTTAGTAACTGAATACATCTGGGATATTTTAGTAACTGAATACATCAGAGATATTTTAGTAACGGAATACATCAGAGATATTTTAGTAACTGAATACATCAATAATATTTTAGTAACTGAATACATCAGAGATATTTTAGTAACTGAATACATCAGAGATATTTTAGTAACTGAATACATGAGGAAGAATAATACATGAGATATAGTTTAGTAACTGAATACATCAGAGATATTTTAGTAACTGAATATATCAAGGACATTTTAGTAACTGAATATATCAAGGATATTTTAGTAACTGAATACATCAGAGATATTTTAGTAACTGAATATATCAAGGATATTTTAGTAACTGAATACATCAGAGATATTTTAGTAACTGAATATATCAAGGATATTTTAGTAACTGAATACAACAGATATATTTTAGTAACTGAATACATCATAGCTATTTTAGTAACTGAATATATCATGTATATTTTAGTAACTGAATACATCATAGATATTTTTAGTAACTGAATACATCAGAGATATTTTAGTAACTAATACATCATAGATATTTTAGTAACTGAATACACCATAGCTATTTTAGTAACTGAATATATCATGGATATTTTAGTAACTGAATACATCATAGCTATTTTAGTAACTGAATACATCAGAGATATTTTAGTAACTGAATACATCAGAGATATTTTAGTAACTGAATATATCAGGGATATTTTATTAACTGAATATATCAGGGATATTTTAGAAACTGAATACATCATAGCAATTTTAGTAACTGAATACATCTGGGATATTTTAGTAACTGAATACATCAGAGATATTTTAGTAACGGAATACATCAGAGATATTTTAGTAACTGAATACATCAATAATATTTTAGTAACTGAATACATCATAGACATTTTAGTAACTGAATATAACAGGGATATTTTAGTAACTGAATAAATGAGGAAGAATAATACATGAGATATATTTTAGTAACTGAATACATCAGAGATATTTTAGTAACTGATTACAACAGATATATTTTAGTAACTGAATATATCATAACTATTTTAGTAACTGAATATATCAGGTATATTTTAGTAACTGAATACATCATAGATATTTTATTAACTGAATACATCAGAGATATTTTAGTAACTGAATACATCATAGATATTTTAGTAACTGAATACACCATAGCTATTTTAGTAACTGAATATATCATGGATATTTTAGTAACTGAATACATCATAGCTATTTTAGTAGCTGAATACATCAAAGATATTTTAGTAACTGAATACATCAGAGATATTTTAGTAACTGAATATATCAGGGATGTTTTATTAACTGAATATATCAGGGATATTTTAGTAACTGAATACATCATAGCTATTTTAGTAACTGAATACATCAGAGATATTTTAGTAACTGAATATACCAGTGATATTTTAGTAACTGAATACACCTGTGATATTTTAGTAACTGAATACACCCGTGATATTTTAGTAACTGAATACACCAGTGATATTTTAGTAACTGAATACATCAGAGATATTTTAGTAACTGAATACACCCGTGATATTTTAGTAACTGAATACACCAGTGAAATTTTAGTAACTGAATACACCAGTGATATTTTAATAACTGAATACACCAGTGATATTTTAGTAACTGAATCTATCTATTTATTGACCTTTCGAGCCGTCGCCGGCCCATAGAGCGTAGACCAAGATACTCCTTCTCTTATCTGAATTTTTGTTCTAGCAGTTTTCAATTCTTTTAAAGATATTTTATCAAATCTCGCCATTTGTCTCTGTTCTGTGCAAGCAGCTCTATCTCATTGAGGGAGCCGAATCCTGCTGCTCTTGTCTCTCTCATCAATGTTCTTCTCAGTGTCTCTCTGTGTCTTCCTCTTTTTCTCTTGCCTGTTGTTTCCCATATGAGGGCTTGCTTTGCTATTCGGTTATTATCTCTTCTCACCACATGTCCAACATATGACCATCGTCTTTTCTTTATTACTGAAGATGTTAGTGGTTGATTGGCGATTTCTCTAATTTTTCGAATTCGTTGCACGCTATACCAGTATTTTTCTTAGACATTTATTTTCGAATGCGTTCAACTTTGTTTCTATATCTCTTGTTGTTTTCCAGCTTTCACACGCATACGTAAGGGTTGATAGTACATTTGATTTGAATAGCCTATGTTTTGTGTTTGTGCTGATGAGTTTTGATTTCCACAACTTTTCAAGGCTTCTGAAAGACATTGCTGCTTTAGCTATTCTGATTCTAATTTCTTTGCTTGTATCCCCTTCTCGATCAATGTGACTTCCAAGATAGATAAAGTAATCGATCTCTTCTACTGGTTTGTTTTCCATGTATATTTTGTCGTCTGTTGGAATTAAACTTTTCATGACTTTAGTCTTTTCATGATTAATCTCAAGCCCAATTTTGCTGGCTATTGATAGTTCATTTGTGTTTTCCTGTATCGTTTTTATCTGGCTGCTGATATATTTTAGTAACTGAATACATGAGATGAGCAAAAGTTTCCTAGATGGACTAGGCTTGTCTTTTCTGGCGTGAAAAACGCAATCATCCAACAAGATTCAGTTTTAGTTTCAATTTCCTGGCCTAATTTAACTGAATCTGGAGCATAGGCGACGCCTTTACGACCTGGGCACTGGAGGGCCTCTCCACAGAGCTGAAAGAAGTAGCGACTCATAGCTGACATC
This sequence comes from Megaustenia siamemsis, assembly GCA_032433765.1. Classification (NCBI taxonomy): domain Eukaryota; kingdom Metazoa; phylum Mollusca; class Gastropoda; order Stylommatophora; family Ariophantidae; genus Megaustenia; species Megaustenia siamemsis. The sequence continues at coordinate 1,558,844 of JAVIAB010000139.1, read as the reverse complement.
TTGCGTCAGGATCAGCGACAACAACAGAAAATCAAGACCCCACTACACCTCCATGCTGTGCCTCTTTAAACAAACTAACCATCCTATGTAAACGAATAAGGCTCGACAAGGGAAGCCAACCCTGAAATTAAATCCACCACAGAATAACTGTATATAGATAATACATGTGTAATGATAAAATAAGCAAACATACTTAAATATCATTGACAAACAGCTGTGATACACTCACCAATATCATCAATCCAGTCTATGGATTTCACAATCAGACAGAACAGTTATTTGTGATGAATATAATTATCATGTAGCTCAATTATCACAAATTGACACCCAAGATGTATTTTTTGTATTTTTTTCTCAGATCTTTCCCGGCTTGATTTCTTGAGATGATCAAGATCGTAGTTCAGTGACAGATTGTGCTTCATCTATTGGTACGTGTTCGATTTTTAGATCAGGTTATCTAACGTTTTCTTTTATCGAATTCTAATTGTAGAATCTGTGTATGTTTATGATCTTTTTATCCGGTTGTAAAAAATGTTGAACAGAATTCACAACGAAATGTATTAGTTTCTAACGAGGTTTTCAACCAGACAAAACTCTAGAGTAAGGAAACATTATAACACCCACATTTATTAACACCTGTACAGGTGGACTGGTTTGATCATACGCGTGATAAGGGATCGCTGTGTCCAAACTAACGAATGTCTGCCTTACTTCTTCTAGAGAGTTGTGGTCTGTTGTAATCATCGTGCACATAGCACAGTGTTTAACGCTGGCACAAATTACACGTATATTCAATCAACTCTCATTTACAACAGCAGACCCAGCTGACAGGAGTAAATACCTGATTTACTGAATTGAAGAAAAAAAAGGATTAACATCGATGAAGAGCAATGGCCGATATCCAGGCAACTCAAACCAAATCCCCTGGCTTTTAGTAGTTCGCTATGTGAAGGCACTGTATGTTACATGCCCTTTCTAAATTATAGTGCTTAACATTATCACTTAATATCAGTTACCGACCTATCCCAGCAGCGTCTACTCATCCCATAATACAAGCAGCGTGCTTGTGAGTGTATATATAAAAAAAACGTCACGAAATACTAGCAATTTGAGACTACTGCTACCATGGAGAAGACATCAATGTGCTAATTTAAAACTAAAAATCAACAAGGTACGGGCTTCAAGTACGTTGACGGTGACATTTTCTTCTATCGAGGGAGGGGTGGTGGTGGTGGTTATTGTTTGAAATTTAAAACCGAAAAACTTGTGGCGACTGCACTGGACAGGCGGCTTTTATTCTTAGGTCTTATAAGTCCCTTCCCCCCCCCCACACACACCTTCACAATACCACAGAAACAGGATAATGCCGCTTCAATCTGGCTTTTGTGTGTGTGTTTATAATAACGGAATAAATCCCGTCAAGTTATGCTCGTGTTGTGTCCCTTTATATGTAAAAAAAAAATTCATTGCATAAAATGAGTTGGAGAAAGTTTAACTGTATGTTTCTAAACATTAAAATATTCTACATTTTAGTAAAACAAAATACATAAATTAAAAAAAAAAGTGTGTTTAAAATTTCAAATGAAACTCTGTACAAGAGTCATCATCATCATGTACCATACCGGTTGGCGTAGGCTATCATGTCCTTCCACAATCTTCTATCTACAGTGCATCGTGTCAGTTCTGTTGTTGACTGTTTTCCATGCCATGACACCAAGCTATCCAGTATTATTTCTCTTTGTCGTCCGTGATATCTCTTTCCTTTTATTTTGCCAGCTGTAACCAAGTATTCCAACTTTCCTCTTCTCATGATGTGCCAGAAAGTACAAGATTACCTAAAAGAAAGAAGTGTTTGTATTATGGTAACGTTTTTAGTCTAATACAACGTGTGTCTACTTTCGCTATAAATAAACAGTGCAAACGAGTAATAAGACAAACATAAACACATGGACACATGGTTATGGAAGGCCCCGGTATCATTGTAAAGGAATTGAAATCCATAATTGCTCAACCGCCCGTGCCAGTGGAATCATCCGAATTAATATCTCATCTCCCAAATAAAGAAAGGTAGCTGCAGTCCCCATCATAGCAGTCTTAGTACACGCCAAAAGACATAAGGCGAAACCGCACATAAATTAAAACAGCCATCTGTTCCCCGTCATACGATATCATCATTTATCGTAAGCAATCGAAATATCGAAACACAATCAAAACTGATGAAACGCACAGCTCATGGTGTGCACAGAGCACTTAACTCAGTAGCTCAGACAGCAAATCGGACGTAAATTATGAGGAAACTGCAATAAGGAACACTTTTCATACTTTAACGGTTCCTGCCGCCTATCTGCCATATTGACAGGAAGTTCACGTTCTCCTGAAAATGCTGATTTATATCCTCTTGAATCTAGACAACATCCCTCCTGACCAACATGAAACTCCGGGAGTCACACAAGGGCTGCAAGGTCATGAACAAAACTCCAATCATTTCGCGCCTTCATTATAAGTGTACAGCCGGTTTAGGGATATGCTATCAACCATAATGATGAAGTACCACACACAACAATGGATGTGCCCACAAACAGCAGATTAATCCAGCGAATCTAGCCAACAACGCAAAAAAACCGCACCGATGGTGCAAAATTCCAACAGTGAAACCTTAGGTTGACTTAGAACAGTCCATATTAATGAGTTGTAGCTTGTAAATAATTTGCGTTAAAAAATTCCAACGACGGCCATTGAACAGCACTCACTGTGTTGACCTAAATCTCATATCAACTCCAAGACGGGGAAAAGTCGCATTTACAACACCTATCCTGCCAAATATTGCCATGCGCAAAACTCAACAGCACCAGCGCAAATCCGTTAAATGGAGCATCAGATTGACTTTAACGCAGAAATCTGCATTGGAGAGCTGAAATTAATCAGTCCCCAAATGCAAATCCAGCAGCGGTCGAGAGAACATGAACTGCATTCCACCATCTTGGAACCGGAAGTCCCACACAATCACATATAACCAAACACACACACACACATACACACACACACACATGCAAACTCATACATGAGAAATAATGTGTGTGTGCTTACCTTTCAATGCATGTAAGCAGTGATCAAGTGCCGTCACCAGCTATAGACCGCTGATGAGCAGCTGTGTTAAGTCGCTTCAGTCTGCAGTTTCATGACCCAGTTGCAAAGGTTCACACATTTCTCATTTTGTGATTCATATTTATTCTGAGAATACAATCCTGAATCTTATCTCTAGGGGTTCAAACAGTTTCTTGTATTGCCTGCCACCACTTGACGCTGAGATTTGGTGGCTGGGTGGTTAGTATGATCGCTTCCAGAACAGAAGGGTCCGGGTTTCGATCCCCAGAAGGGGTTTGTTTTCGGATCGACAAGGTCCGGGGTTCACACAATCTCTAAAAATGTGTAGCAGAGATTTTTCTGGGAAGTAAAGGCGGCCTGACGTGATACCGACCACATCACCAAAAAATAAATGTGCGTGATCACTAAATAAATATGGTCTCTAACATCATAGTCCCTATACGTCTAGCTAGGCGTGGAGGGAACCTTAACTTTTGTTCTATCTTTTGTTACCAGCTGACGCAGACTTTCAGCTATAAGCAACAAGCCCCATACAATGGAGGTGTTTTTAAGTCCTTCCCTTTTCTGCTGCATTTTATCTAAAACTTCACATTCGTGCAATAAGAAGTCAGCGACGGATATTCAGAGGAGCAACGGAGCCCCAGACTCCGCTAATATTTTATCACAATACATAACACAACTACATTCCAGCTCAGTGAGTTAAATGTCAGTGTACATCCAGCCACCGTAACCCCGTGTATAGCCGTGATATAGTTCAACTCAAGCCGTCACTAATTAATAGGCTTCAATATATATGGAGGTCAAACCTACTGTAACAGTACAACGTCATCTAGCGACCCTGCAATGTATATGAGAACTAGGTAAGTCATTTCAACAATTACCTCCCCGCGTCCATGGCAACAAAATAACAAAAATCAGATAGCGTTCTATCGTTTCATTAAACATATAGAAGTAACGCCGATGGGGAGGACAATTTATTTTATTAGCCTCCCGTAGGAATCACTGCGCTGTGTCTTTATGTACAAAAAAAAAAACCCTAAACAAAACTGCAAGAGATTTTAATTAACAGCAAAACTATGTTTTTTAAATAATATTATATATCTGATATATAACACTATACTACATATCGAACTATATTACATATCGCAAATTACAGCAAAGTTTATGCCACAAATTATCAGGTTCAAGTGCACACTGAAAGTTCGGCTTCTTATTCTGGCCTCTTCAAGCTTCTAATTCACTGTCCGCCGCTGAAGGAACTACATGAATCTCCACATCGTCCGTCACTCACAGCCTACACTTTTCTCTGTACATCTGATGCAAGGATAAACGTCATGAAAAGATGCATGGGCACGATAAGGGAGAGCACCAAATGATTACTTGGTTCGGTATTAGCTTCAGTGTTAACTCATTAGTTACCTCTCGCATAACAATTTCAAGTTATTCCATATCATTACTTCAGTTGTCAAATGAATTGTTGAACTTCAAGTTATTTCATATCAATACTTCAGTTGTCAAATGAATTGTTGAACTTCAAGTTATTTCATATCATTACTTCAGTTGTAAAATGAATTGTTGAACTTCAAGTTATTTCATATCATTACTTCAGTGGTCAAATGAATTGTTGAACTTCAAGTTATTTCATATCATTACTTCAGTTGTAAAATGAATTGTTGAACTTCAAGTTATTTCATATCATTACTTCAGTTGTCAAATGAATTGTTGAACTTCAAGTTATTTCATATCATTACTTATGTTGTGGAATGGATTGTTAGAATTCAATTTCACATGAAAACTTCTTGTAGACGAACTGTCCCCTAATTCCCTGTCTTCCTTAACTTGATGTCAGGAGGAACCCATTTTCATTTGTTTTAAATGGCTGGACGCGTTTAAGACCTCAGTGTCTCGCATTAAAAACCAGACCTCTACGACTTCACTAATTCGTGTTATTTTGGCACAACAAGAGTCAACAAGTATATGCAAGTAACACTTGATTGTGAACGCATCAATTTAATTAATTGCTGAAATATAATGAGGCTATAGTTTTATCAAATTCGTCAATTATGAAGTTAATAATCAACTTTCACTCATATTTCCACGAATATTAAATCATCATCATCATGTGCTATACCGGTTGACGTAGGCGATCATGTCCTTCCACAATCTTCTATCTACAGTGCTTCGCATCTGTTCTGTTGTTGACTGTGTGCTATGCCATGACACCAAGCTATCTAGTATTGTCTCTCTTTGTCGTCCGCGATCTCTCTTTCCTTTTATTTTGCCAGTTGTAACCAAGTATTCCAACTTTCCTCTTCTCATGATGTGATTGAAAAATTTTGATTGTTTCTTTCTGATGTTTTTTAAGAGCTCCCTTTTTGTGTTGGCCTCTTTGAGAACTTCCTCATTGGTCTTTTTAGCTGTCCAGGGAATCGTCAACATTCTTCTGTGAAATCTCATTCCTGTGGCCTCTAATTGTCTTTACATTTGTTTGTCTAAAGTCCATGATTCGCTTCCATAGGTCAGGATTTGTTTTATAAAGCACTGAAAAGCAGCAGGACCTGACAGAATAGATAGAGATGATACAGGCACTAGAAGATTTTGGCATTGAAGTGATTGCAGATATATGCAACGACATATACCATAAAGGATACATACCAAATGAACTAAAAACATCAACTTTCATTGCAGTGCCTAAAAAGAATGGTGCAGTTGAATGCAGTGACTTTAGAACAATAAGCCTAATGAGCCATGTTACAAAAATCTTGCTAAAAGTTATACAAGGAAGGATTCAGAATAAAATCAATACTGAATTAGATGAGCAGCAATTTGGATTTAGGAAAAATAGTGGGACAAAAGAAGCCATATTCTGCATGAGAACATTAATCGAAAAGTAAACAGAAGTAAACAAACTAATATATGCCTGCTTCATAGACTACACCAAAGCTTTTGATAGAGTACACCACAAACAACTTATAGAATGCCTAAAAGAGATACATCTAGATGACATGACCATACGACTAATATGTAGTCTATACTGGGAGCAAACAGCAATAATAAAATATAACAAAGAGAAATCTACACCCATTGATATAAAAAGAGGAGTAAGACAAGGATGCATCCTATCACCAAGCTTGTTCAATCTATACACTGAGAAAATCTTTAAAAACATCACAGAGATGTCAGGCCTTCAAATTAATGGAAAGATAATCAATAACCTAAGATATGCTGACGATACTGTACTACTAGCAGAAAATCTTAAAGATCTACAACAATTACTTAATGAAATAAACACGACAAGCAAAAAATTATGGACTAGATATGAATATCAAAAAGACTAAAACTATGATCATAAGCAAAGAAAATACTCAAAACCCACAAGTGGATATCAAAATTGAAGGAATAGACCTGGAGACAGTTCAGAACTACAACTACCTTGGACATACTATAACCAGTGATGGAAAATGTACAACTGAAATAAACAAAAGAATAGGAATGGCAAAAAGTAATTTTAATGTCATGAAGAACATACTAACTTCAAAACAAATAACACCAGGGCTAAAACTAATAATAGCAAAATGTTACATCTTCTGAATATTCCTATATGGTGCAGAAACATGGATATTAGGCAAGAAAACAGAACAGAGAATTGAAGCCTTTGAAATGTAGATATATAGAAGAATAGGTAGAATTGGAGGAAAAGAAAACAAACGATGAAGTTTTAAAACAACTAAAAATGACAAGAGAACTACCAAGCACAATTCAAACAAGACAAATGCAATTTTTGGACCATGTTAAAAGACACAATATCCTACTAAAAGTAATATTGGAGGAGAAAATACAAGGTAAAAGAGGCAGAGGCAGACCAAGACTAGCATGGACGAGTAACATCAAAAGATGGACAAATCAGCCTATGACAACCTGCACCATCAAAGCAAAGATGAGAGAGCTGAATGGCTCTCCATGGTAGCCAACCTTCGTTGCGGAGATGGCACTGGATGATGATGTTGATGCCCACTACTTCTGATTTCTTACTATTCAGACTGAGACCTTTTTTGTTGCTTTCTTTTACTGTATTGTCTATCATTTCTTGTAGTTCATTCTCTGTCTCTGATATTAAAACCGTGTCATCCGCATATCGTAAATTATTTATGTTGTGACCGTTCACTTCAATTCATTTTTTGTCTACTATTGATCTCATAATATGTTCGCTGTAAAGTGAAAACAAATCCGGCGACAGAACAAAGCCTTGTCTGACTCCTTGTTTTATATATTGTAATTGTCTTATTTGGTTGCTAATTAAAATAGCTGCTATTTGTTTGCCAGTACATGATTTTAAATGTAATATTAAATCACTATGTTTATATGCATTGTGGCACTCGTTTGTTTGACTACCCAAAGCAACATTTGTGTTTCCTATACAGAGGTCAGTGTCTGGTCTTGCTGCCGCCGTCTTGTTGGTAGGAATTGAAATGGCTATGGAGGTGTAGTAATTGGGCGAAGGCTAGAGGAGGGAGAGAGGAGGTGTAAGGCAGTGACGGATTGGAAAAGGTGTTAGCTTGCCCAATGGTCACTGGTGAGGCTAGCCTCCTTACCTCAGACAATATGCTAAAAATGTTAATGGGCTTTCAGTAATATGACCAGGTAAAAGATGTTCCAATATTATTACTGTATGCAGCTAAAATTTACGTTACTCATATTATTATTTTGATATGTGCAAAAACATAAGAAGAAGCAAATATTTGACTTCAAAGTCTTCTCAAATTTTGAACAGTATTAACAGTAGCACATACTTAATTGTGTATTATGGAGACTACAGCTAGGCGCGTGATCTAGCCATTTACAGACACGTGGGTTACATGTTTCCTGATTGGAGTTGAGTCGATTCAGCTACAGCAAAAGAGACAAGAATATTTGAATATGTTCAGAGCTCAGCATTACAATTTATATATGGCCCTTTTCGTCTTGTCAGACGGTCTAGTGGAGGCTTTGTGTATTTTTGTGAGGTTTTGTTTCTGTCGAGCAGCTTCGCTAGCGGCTAATTCTACCAATGTTTGGCAAACAGACGCGGCCACAGAATGAACAAGCCACACTCACTGATCCACAGGGTTTTCTATATTTTTTCATGAGTCTTTTCACTTCTAAGTTTTGCCATAGCACAGTCTCAAGTGATGTTATACCATTCCTTATACATGCTCTAAATGTACAATTTGTATAGGTAAAGGTAAAGTACGTGACTTGATCGGCGTATTTGCACGCGAGGTTTATCACCCTATGTGTGCTCGGTCGCCTATCCAGAAGTGTTCGGAGACTTCAGGACAATGTAGTTTTCAAGCATCGAAACTCACGATCCGAGGCGGCATTCCTCACCTTCCCAGAGTAATACCCTGGTAACAATTTCTGCCAGCGGCTGCGTCTACCGCGTCAAACATTGAGAACAGAGTTTGCCAAATTGACAGCTTTGTCAGTTCGGATGAAGAGGAAGCAGGAGAGACTATCAGATGAGTTTGTAGATGACGGAGGAGATTCATCAGAATCTCCGGCGGATTTTGAGGTGGTTAACCTAACAATGGGCCGCATTGTACGGTCAGTAGATTCACACTCAGTACAACACACACAACTTGTTTACAGATTTATCCCGCGTGGAAACAGTAAAGTTACAACTATAACAGAGAATGGCCTTGAAGATCGAAATCTTTTTATCAGAATTTGATTCCGATTGGAAGTTAAAATAAAATAGTCTCCAGAAATGAGCAAAGATCAAGTAATATTTGGAATTGTTTTCTTTTGCTTCAAACTTTAGAATTTTGGTCATCACCATCATCATCATCATCATCATCATCATCATCATAATCATCATCATCATCATCATCATCATCATCATCCTGTGCCATACCGGTTGGCGTAGGCGAATCATGCCACAATACTCTATCCACAGCACATTGTATCAATTCTGTTGTTGACTGAGTTCGTGCTATGACATCAAGCTATCCAGTATCTTCTTTCTTTGTTGTCCACGATCTCTCTTTCTCTCAATTTTGCCAGTTGTAACTAAGAGTTCCAACGTTCCTATTCTCACGATGTGCCCGAAAGACGCTGAATAATTTTTTTCAGATGTTTCTTTCATCCACTTTTTGTGATGACCTCTTTTAGAATTTCTTCAGTTTTCTTTTTAGCTGTCCAGGGAACTCTCAATATTCTTCTGAAAGATTCGATATCTGTGGCCTCTAATCGTCTTTTAATTTGTTTGTCAACTATCCATTATTGACTTGCGTCGGTCGGAATTGGCTCTATATAACACCCCTGAACTCTACTGTATATATTGTATGTACAGTATTGAATGGGAGCCGCGATAGCTCAGTGGTTAGTGAACTGGACTACAAAGGACAAGAGATCGAGTTAGATCCTGATCAGCAGCTTCCAGGAATACCGAACCTTAAATGGGTACCATAATTTTTCCTGGGAAAGTAAAGCGGCACGGGCGTAATACCGACCACATTACCCCAAAAATCGTGTGCCGTAGGTTTGTAAAAATTATGGTCACTAACACCATATTCCCTATACGTCACTTGGCGTGACTGGGGCTCTTTCCATAATTCACTTTTATAGTATTGAATGTGATGGTCATCGCACAATAAGTCTTGAGTCACGCGTGAAGAGTGGGGAAACAAATTCAGTCCAGAAATGAATGACGGATAGTGCAGTGTTGTTGCAGAAGGAACAACGTTATATACATCATAAGCATTTTAGCAGAAAGAGAGTGAAAACACAGCTATACCAATATTTGATAGATTACACGAAAACATTTGACACAGTAAACCAAGAAGTAATAACAATAATTAAAGGAGGCATACACGTCGACAACAAAGATCACAGAATATTAAAGAACCATTACTGGCAACAAAGAGCAGTTATAAGAACTGGAAATCAATTAGGAATGTTTCAACAAATAAAACAATGTGTTAGGCAAAGTTGTATTTTGTCACCAGCTTTATTTAACATATATAGTACATTATTTGTTAAGATCCATAAGGGCCATGCATGGAGCAATAATTGAACGTTATAATATAAATAATCTAAAGTATGCTGATGATACAGTACTAATCGATAAGAGTGAAGCTGAGTCACACAAAATGTAGACATTACAATGATGGAAAGCAACATTAAAGGACTCAGCTTAAATAGCAAAATGACAGAAGCAATGATAACAACAAAGAAAGAGACATCACCGCAATGCACAATAAAGGCATGTTGCACAATAAAGACAAGTGAAACAATATTAAAACAGGTAAATGTATTTAATTACCTGGGAACAATGTTAACCTCAGATGGTAGATGTACAACAGAGGTGAGATGCAGAATAGGTCAGGCAAAAGCAGATTTCCAAAAAATGAGGACGCTTCTATACAATTAATTTTTGACAAAGGAAACAAAAAAAAAGAGTTCTTAAATGTTATGTAGAGCCAGTCTTAATATGGATGTGAATCATGGACAAAATAACAATAAACAAAAAAGTAATTGGAGGCTGTAGAAATGTGGTTTTACAGAAAAAAGTTGAGAATACCATGGCCAGCTAAGAAGAGTAATGAAAACGTTCTAAAAATAAAAAGAGGCCAACACAAAAAGAGAGCTAATTTCTAATATTAGGAAGAAACAATCATCATTTTTCGGTCATACAATGATAAAGGAACAGCTGGAATATATTGTGACAACTTAGAAAGTTGAGGGGAAAGATATAGAGGAAGGGAAAAGAAAAAAAAACCAGACAGCTTAAGAGAATGGCTTGGCTGAAGGTCAACAACAGAAATGATAAATAACTGTCGAGATCGAGAGTTGTGGAGAGACATGATCTCCTGCGCCGGCATGCATGGTACCTGATGATGATAATGTATTGATGCTATTGTTTAATGGTTTTGAGAATATGGATGCTAGTTGGAAAACGTTTACAATGGATGCTGGTTGCAAAACGTTTACAATTATAGCACATGCTTGACGTGTATACTAAAGATTCTGGCAGCCAAAAGACTTCGCGACAAGACATAAGATAACATTTTTGAACTTATCAATCAGACCTCTACTGTTTCTTTCTTATCTTCATTTTATTAAGAGATCTCATCAAAAGTCGACACCACCATCACTGTCTTCATATTGGAGACAAATAATAATAAATTAATATTATTATGGAGGGAAACTTACGAGGCGATAATTCTGGGAATCATAGGAGGAAGAGGTATGTACTACAGCACTCAGAAACATTTTTTCTGAGTGCTGTAGTACATACCTCTTCCTCCTATGATTGCATGTCTTCATATGGCTACATGACATGCATTGTAAAAGTCAATGCAAGTATAACAAATGAGAGAGTTTGCAAGACGATACAACTAGAAATCTGATATGAAGCTTCTTTCTATTATTGTGGTGAAACCATTATTGTGATGAAACCATTATTGTGATGAAACCATTATTGCGATGAAACCATTATTGTGATGAAACCATTATTGTGATGAAACCATTATTGTGATGAAACCATTATTGTGATGAAACCATTATTGTGATGAAACCATTATTGTGATGAAACCATTATTGTGATGAAACCATTATTGTGATGAAACCAAAAGGAAAGGGTTTGTTCACGTAGGAGACAAATAATAATCAATTGATATTATTCTAGAGGGAAAATTCCCGGCCGATGATCAGCGAATCAATTCAGAGGAAGAGGTATGTTTACAGTACTTAGAAAAAATGACGAATAATCAACAACAGAAAAAAACAAAACAAAGAACAATATATGGACCGAAGCAGGATCGAACCCGTACTCAATGGTACACATTTTTTAGTTAGCTGTTTGGCAGCGTTCCCTAGCTTTTGGCTTTTCGTGGCAATGCGCTGTGCCTCTGAGTACGGGGTTGACCATGCTTCGGCCCATATATTGTTCTTTGTTTTTTTCTGTTGTTTATTATTTGTCATTTTTTCCGAGTGCTGTAAACATACCTCTTCCTGTGAATTGATTCGTTTGTTCACGTACCTCGATCGTCTAGCCTGGTAAAGTCTATTTTTCAAAGAAATGTGAAAGCAGGAAAAAGAAGAGGTACACAGATGATAAGAGAACATTAAAGAGTGGACAGGTCGCAACTTCGCAGAATCCCAAACAATGACTGACGACAGAGATGCATAGAGACGATAGGCAGTATGTCAGCGGTGCCCTAATGATACCCTAGGGACATGGGATAAAGAGGACAGTGTGAATTTCTTTGTTTGTGTGTTTCTCATGTTTTTCTACACCCTGTTTAATTTTGAAGAAAGTGGTACATGAGATTTTTTTGCCTGGGAAAGAAAGACAGTATAACAAAGTCTTATTTTCTTTCTTTCTTTCTTTCTTTCTTTCTTTCTTTCTTAACGCATATGTAATCATCTTATTTAACAATCTATGAATAGGGCAATAGTGTTAAAATGTACAAATATACATAGATAAGTAGACATTTGATCACGTCTCACGGTATGTAAGTCGTTTCTAACATCCGGTATCACTCGCAGGAGGAAAAAAGACTTTCAAGAGAGGGGACGAAATTGCTTTGAAAGCAAAATAAGCCGTCGTTGAAGAAAATGATCAACGGACGCGTGGTTAGAAGTCCTTGTCAGATTTGGACAAGTAGAGTGGCAGAAAAGGCCCATTATTCATCTTTGAAACTTACTGGCTTACATTTATTAATATCAAGTGTGCATAAAATACGTGGCCTGACGCATTACTCATTTTTGGACAGGCTCTCACAGACAGCCCTCAACACTAATAGCTCTCATATATTTCCGGACGCAACCAATTTCCGCGATTCTTGATTTAAGAATAAAAATTAATATATGTTCTTGCTTTAATTTTTTTCTTGATTTCCTTCAGTGTAATTTTGTCCCTGTCAAGAGAACGAAGGAAGATTTGGATTTCAATCAAAGGAAAAAAAAAAAGGCCCCAAAATTATTTAAATTCCCACATAAACAAGTGCAACGTACGGTACGAACAGCAATACTCTCCACAAAGGGCTTATGGCTCGTCATTTGTGTAGATTTAGAAAATTCTCGTACGACATTGCAAATCTTTCTCTTTCGATAGTTTTCTAATGCCTGTAAGTGACAAACGTGGAGGTCCTCACTCTCACAACCTCTCGAACATTCTGCTCAAACAACGTAGCTTACGCTGGTTTGCTCACTTACACCTTATAAAAAGACGACCACATGTAAAGGTATACTTTATGGACAACTAGCGGATGGTAAAAGAATTAGGTGGCGCCCAAAACTCCGATTTATAGACGTATGTAAACGTGATATAAAGACTCTGAACATAAACCATGTAGAGTAGGATGAAATAGCTGCAGAACGCAATATTTGGAAACACACTCTAAAGCTTCAACTCAAGCAAGAAGCAGACATATTAATATAAAACAAGAAACACGACGAAAGACAAAAAACATTTCATAGGGGCGCTGCATAAATCACAGTCCACTATAACTGACGGAGACTACTCGATGGAAACAATTTTACAATATCAGTCAGAACCGATCTTGAAATATAAATATGTTTACTACACATACAGAAAATAAATTGACACTGTACCTACATTATGCTACCAGTGGTAGATATGCACAGCACCTGTAGCACAATGTAGTCTAGATGTACAACGTCAACCAGAGGACAGGATGGACCCGGCTTCAAAGCCCACTAAAGGCGGTGGGGATTTTTCAAAAATAAAAATAAATGAATCCGAGGTTTCTTTATGAGGATACCCTCCCCTGATCTCTTGGGTTGTGAGATCTGATGTCTATCCCTCTCGGATAACGGTAGTAAATAGTAGGTCCAGTGAGCATTTGCGCACTTTACAGACCCTTTGGTAGTTAACATTGAAAACAGTAGGCCATAAATATGACCGCAGCCCGGGCAAAATTGTCACCAAATGCCTAGCCTCACCGTGGATCCAAGGTCATGCTACGGAGTTCGTACACTTGGGCCATGATTCACCACGGATTGTCTGGAGGATCTCGAGATATCGGAGCATCAATGGGTTCGCCGATGTGCAGTGATGATGATCCCAACAACAAACAAACAAACTTGAAAAATACAAGGTTATAACCATCAAAAAACCCATCGTGATGCATTAAAAATGCTGAAAACTAAATAAGGAGAGATGGAATAGATGTCCAGAAAGTTTCACAATTAGCATTATCCAGAAAGCTAAACAATTAACAATATCCAGAAAACGACACATTTAGCAATGTAAAGAGAGCAACACAATTATAAATCTTAAGAAACCCCCACAACTAATAATGTCCAGAAACCCCCACAACTAACAATGTTTAGGAACCCCCACAACTAACAATGTCCAGAAACCGACACAACTAATAATGTCCAGAAACCGACACAACCAACAATGTCCAGAAACCGACACAACTAACAATATCCAGAAACCGACACAACTAACAATATCCAGAAACCGACACAACAAACAATATCCAGAAACCGACACAACTAACAATGTCCAGAAACCGACACAACTAAAAAGGTAAAGAAAGCAAAACAATTAGCATTGACCAGACAGCTACACAACTAGCAATGTTCAGATAGTTTTACAACTAGCAATGTACAGAAATCTACACAACTAGCAATGTTCAGAAAGTTTTACAACTAGCAATGTCCATAAAGTTATAGAAGTAGCAATGTCCATAAAGTTATACAAGTAGCAATGTCCAGAAAGTTATACAATTAGCAATGACCAGAAAGCTATACAAGTAGCAATGTCCAGAAACCTACACAACTAGCGATGTCAAGAAAGCTACACAACTAGCAATGTCCAGAAAGTTTTACAACTAGCAATGACCAGAAAGCTACACAACCAGCAATGTCCAGAAACCTACACAACTAGCAATGTCCAGAAAGTTACACAACTAGCAATGTCCAGAAACCTACACAACTAGCAATGTCCAGAAAGTTACACAACTAGCAATGTCCAGAAAGTTACACAACTAGCAATGTCCAGAAAGTTACACAACTAGCAATGTCCAGAAAGTTACACAACTAGCAATGTCCAGAAACCTACACAACTAGCAATGTCCAGAAAGCTACACAACTAGCAATGTCCAGAAACCTACACAACTAGCAATGTCAAGAAACCTACACAACTAGCAATGTCCAGAAACCTACACAACTAGCAATGTCCAGAAAGCTACACAACTAGCAATGTCCAGAAAGTTACACAACTAGCAATGTCCAGAAAGTTACACAACTAGCAATGTCCAGAAAGTTACACAACTAGCAATGTCCAGAAAGTTACACAACTAGCAATGTCCAGAAAGTTACACAACTAGCAATGTCCAGAAAGTTACACAACTAGCAATGTCCAGAAAGTTACACAACTAGCAATGTCCAGAAAGTTACACAACTAGCAATGTCCAGAAACCTACACAACTAGCAATGTCCAGAAAGCTACACAACTAGCAATGTCCAGAAACCTACACAACTAGCAATGTCCAGAAAGCTACACAACTAGCAATGTCCAGAAAGCTACACAACTAACAATGTCCAGAAACCTACACAACTAGCAATGTCCAGAAAGCTACACAACTAGCAATGTCCAGAAAGTTACACAACTAGCAATGTCCAGAAACCTACACAACTAGCAATGTCCAGAAAGTTACACAACTAGCAATGTCCAGAAACCTACACAACTAGCAAAGTCCAGAAAGTTACACAACTAGCAATGTCCAGAAACCTACACAACTAGCAATGTCCAGAAAGTTACACAACTAGCAATGTCCACAAAGCTACACATCTAGCAATGTCGAGAAAGTTATACAACTAGCAATGTCCAGAAAGTTATACAACTAACAATTTCCAGAAAGTTATACAAGTAGCAATGTCCAGTGAGCTGCACAACTAGCAGGGTCCCGAAAGTTATACAAATAGCAATGTCCAGAAAACTACACAACTAGCAGTGTCCAGAAAGTTATACAAATATCAATGTCTAGAAAGCTACACAACCAGCAATGTCCAGAAAGTTATACAACTAGCAATGTCCAGAAAGTTATACAACTAGCAATTTCCAGAAAGTCATACAACTTGCAATTTCTAGAAAGCTACACAACTAGAAATCTTCAGAAAGTTATACAAGTGGCAATGTCCAGAAAGCTACACAACTAGAAATGTCCAGAAAGTTATACAAATAGCAATGTCTAGAAAGCTACACAACCAGCAATGTCCAGAAAGTTATACAACTAGCAATGTCCAGAAAGATACACAACTAGCGATATCCTGAAAGATACACAACTCGCGATGTCCAGAAACCGACACAAATAACGATGTAAAGAAACCAACATAATTGCATTGCCCAGACAGCTACACAACTAGCCATGTTCAGAAAGTTTTACAACTAGCAATGTCCAGAATGCTACACAACTAGCAATGTTCAGAAAGTTTTACAACTAGCAATGTCCAGAAAGCAACACAACTAACAAATGTCCAGAAAGTTTTACAACTAGCAATTTCCAGAAAGCTACACAATTAGCAATGTCCAGAAAGCAACACAAATAGTGATGTCCAGAAAGATATTTGCTAGCAATGTCCAGAAAGTTTTACAACTAGCAATTTCCAGAAAGCTACACAATTAGCAATGTCCAGAAAGCTAGACAACTAGTGATGTCCAGAAAGCTACACAAATAGTGATGTCCAGAAAGATATTTGCTAGCAATGTCCAGAAAGTTTTACAACTAGTAATGTCAAGTAAGCTAAACAACTAGCAATGTCTAAAATGTTATAGAAGTAGCAATGTCCAAAAAGGTAAACAAGTAGCAATGTCCAGAAAGTTACACAATTAGCGATGTCTAGAAAGCTACACAATTAGCGATGTCTAGAAAGCTACACAATTAGCGATGTCTAGAAAGCTACACAATTAGCGATGTCTAGAAATCTACACAACTAGCAGTGTCCAGAATGCTACACAACTAGCAATGTCCAGAAAGCTTCACAACTAGCAATGTCCAGAAAGCTTCACAACTAGCGATGTCCAGAAAGCTTCACAGCTAGCGATGTCCAGAAAGCTTCACAACTAGCGATGTCCAGAAAGCTTCACAGCTAGCGATGTCCAGAAAGCTTCACAACTAGCGATGTCCAGAAAGCTACTTACTAGAAAGGTCCAGAAAGCTTCACAACTAGCGATGTCCAGAAAGCTTCACAGCTAGCGATGTCCAGAAAGCTTCACAACTAGCGATGTCCAGAAAGCTTCACAGCTAGCGATGTCCAGAAAGCTTCACAACTAGCGATGTCCAGAAAGCTTCACAGCTAGCGATGTCCAGAAAGCTTCACAGCTAGCGATGTCCAGAAACCTACACAACTAGCAATGTCCAGAAAGTTACACAACTAGCAATGTCCAGAAAGTTACACAACTAGCAATGTCCAGAAAGTTACACAACTAGCAATGTCCAGAAAGTTACACAACTAGCAATGTCCAGAAACCTACACAACTAGCAATGTCCAGAAAGCTACACAACTAGCAATGTCCAGAAACCTACACAACTAGCAATGTCAAGAAACCTACACAACTAGCAATGTCCAGAAACCTACACAACTAGCAATGTCCAGAAAGCTACACAACTAGCAATGTCCAGAAAGTTACACAACTAGCAATGTCCAGAAAGTTACACAACTAGCAATGTCCAGAAAGTTACACAACTAGCAATGTCCAGAAAGTTACACAACTAGCAATGTCCAGAAAGTTACACAACTAGCAATGTCCAGAAAGTTACACAACTAGCAATGTCCAGAAAGTTACACAACTAGCAATGTCCAGAAAGTTACACAACTAGCAATGTCCAGAAACCTACACAACTAGCAATGTCCAGAAAGCTACACAACTAGCAATGTCCAGAAACCTACACAACTAGCAATGTCCAGAAAGCTACACAACTAGCAATGTCCAGAAAGCTACACAACTAACAATGTCCAGAAACCTACACAACTAGCAATGTCCAGAAAGCTACACAACTAGCAATGTCCAGAAAGTTACACAACTAGCAATGTCCAGAAACCTACACAACTAGCAATGTCCAGAAAGTTACACAACTAGCAATGTCCAGAAACCTACACAACTAGCAAAGTCCAGAAAGTTACACAACTAGCAATGTCCAGAAACCTACACAACTAGCAATGTCCAGAAACCTACACAACTAGCAATGTCCAGAAAGCTACACAACTAGCAATGTCCAGAAAGTTACACAACTAGCAATGTCCAAAAAGTTTTACAACTAGCAATGTCCACAAAGCTACACATCTAGCAATGTCGAGAAAGTTATACAACTAGCAATGTCCAGAAAGTTATACAACTAACAATTTCCAGAAAGTTATACAAGTAGCAATGTCCAGTGAGCTGCACAACTAGCAGGGTCCCGAAAGTTATACAAATAGCAATGTCCAGAAAACTACACAACTAGCAGTGTCCAGAAAGTTATACAAATATCAATGTCTAGAAAGCTACACAACCAGCAATGTCCAGAAATTTATACAACTAGCAATGTCCAGAAAGTTATACAACTAGCAATTTCCAGAAAGTCATACAACTTGCAATTTCTAGAAAGCTACACAACTAGAAATCTTCAGAAAGTTATACAAGTGGCAATGTCCAGAAAGCTACACAACTAGAAATGTCCAGAAAGTTATACAAATAGCAATGTCTAGAAAGCTACACAACCAGCAATGTCCAGAAAGTTATACAACTAGCAATGTCCAGAAAGATACACAACTAGCGATATCCTGAAAGATACACAACTCGCGATGTCCAGAAACCGACACAAATAACGATGTAAAGAAACCAACATAATTGCATTGCCCAGACAGCTACACAACTAGCCATGTTCAGAAAGTTTTACAACTAGCAATGTCCAGAATGCTACACAACTAGCAATGTTCAGAAAGTTTTACAACTAGCAATGTCCAGAAAGCAACACAACTAACAAATGTCCAGAAAGTTTTACAACTAGCAATTTCCAGAAAGCTACACAATTAGCAATGTCCAGAAAGCAACACAAATAGTGATGTCCAGAAAGATATTTGCTAGCAATGTCCAGAAAGTTTTACAACTAGCAATTTCCAGAAAGCTACACAACAAGCAATGTCCAGAAAGCTAGACAACTAGCGATGTCCAGAAAGCTACACAAATAGTGATGTCCAGAAAGATATTTGCTAGCAATGTCCAGAAAGTTTTACAACTAGTAATGTCAAGTAAGCTAAACAACTAGCAATGTCTAAAATGTTATAGAAGTAGCAATGTCCAAAAAGGTAAACAAGTAGCAATGTCCAGAAAGTTACACAATTAGCGATGTCTAGAAAGCTACACAATTAGCGATGTCTAGAAAGCTACACAATTAGCGATGTCTAGAAAGTTACACAATTAGCGATGTCTAGAAATCTACACAACTAGCAGTGTCCAGAATGCTACACAACTAGCAATGTCCAGAAAGCTTCACAACTAGCAATGTCCAGAAAGCTTCACAACTAGCGATGTCCAGAAAGCTTCACAGCTAGCGATGTCCAGAAAGCTTCACAACTAGCGATGTCCAGAAAGCTTCACAGCTAGCGATGTCCAGAAAGCTTCACAACTAGCGATGTCCAGAAAGCTACTTACTAGAAAGGTCCAGAAAGCTTCACAACTAGCGATGTCCAGAAAGCTTCACAGCTAGCGATGTCCAGAAAGCTTCACAACTAGCGATGTCCAGAAAGCTTCACAGCTAGCGATGTCCAGAAAGCTTCACAACTAGCGATGTCCAGAAAGCTTCACAACTAGCGATGTCCAGAAAGCTTCACAGCTAGCGATGTCCAGAAAGCTTCACAGCTAGCGATGTCCAGAAAGCTTCACAGCTAGCGATGTCCAGAAAGCTTCACAACTAGCGATGTCCAGAAAGCTTCACAGCTAGCGATGTCCAGAAAGCTTCACAGCTAGCGATGTCCAGAAAGCTTCACAGCTAGCGATGTCCAGAAAGCTTTACAACTAGCGATGTCCAGAAAGCTACTTACAAGAAATGTCCAGAAAGTTACACAAGAAGCGATGTCCAGAAAGCTTCACAACTAGCGATGTCCAGAAAGCTACACAACTAGCGATGTCCAGAAAGCTACACAACTAGCGATGTCCAGAAAGCTTCACAACTAGCGATGTCCAGAAAATTTTACTTGTACCTCCTCATTTCGTCATCTCTTTTGTGTGAGTAGAATGACAAAAGTAGAAGATGTCTACATTGGATTTTCGTTTTTCTGATACTATTTACTAATCACAAAAAATTACTCCGATTAGAACTAGAGTGTGAGTGGTCTAAACGGTGTTTGGCAAAAATACCTGATGATGACGTGCTTGATAAAACTGCCTGATAATGATGATTTATTTGATAAACTACCTGATGATGATGTGTTTGATGAAACTACCTGATAATGATGAGTTTGATAAAACTACTTTTAATAATGATGAGTTTGTCAAAACTACCTGATGAAATAATGTTTTTGTTTGAAAAATTTTGCTCTTTTCCTTTAAACTCAGTTCAAGTCAATTGTACCCACGAAATATGTTCTTAACTTCATCCTTTTCTATTTTCTTTCTTCACCTACATCAGCTGTACATCCTTGACCTACATTACCTGTAGTCAGCCGACTAGACTTATCCTGTTTTGCGTCTCTTAGAACAAAGTAATGTAGGCCAAGGCCATTCCTCTGAAAAGTTAAATGGTTATTGAGTTATTTAGTTAATAGCGTGTCATGATCATTGCACTCCGAACATGTCCATACGTGCTCAGATCCCCTCCTCAGCAAGTCTCGCAGTGTCCAGCGACTGACGACTCCAGTTCTTTGTTGGTTGATTAATCTTCTTACACGCCCACTAAGTTTCTCATTTCTGGCTGTGTCCATCTTAACTCCCATCTCTTTCATTAGGAAGTGTGACGTGGACTCATGGTTATCGAAGTCCTGTGTCCTTCCTACTTCCCGGATGGCATTGATGATGTCCGCCCGATCCATTGGTTAACCGTTCTCAACAATAGCAAACTAGCCAACATATCCGCTCTTTCATTTCCCCTTACACCCGCATGTCCTGGGACGTAGACTATATATATTAATTACGATTTGTAATTTTTAAAATGTTAAGAATACATTTTCACTTTTTTTTTCTCTTTAAAGTGTGTTATTGGAAAGAAAGTATAAAAGAAGGGGATAGAAGAACTTCAGAAAAA
>JAVIAB010000139.1:1360000-1535000 GCA_032433765.1 Megaustenia siamemsis | reverse complement strand
TTGTCTTTATTTTGCACTGAGGTGATGTCTTTTTCTTTGTTGTTACCATTACCTCTGTCTTTTTGCTATTAAGGCTGAGTCCTTAATCTGTTGACAGCACACAACCTTGTCTAACACCCTGTTTTATTTGTTGAAACATTCCCAATTGGTTTCCAGTTCCTATGGCTGCTGTTTGTTGCCAGTACATATTCTTTATTATTCTTAGATCTTTGCTGTCTACGTTTATGCTTTCTAAAATGTTAATTATTTCTTGGTGCTTTACTTTGTCAAATGTCTTGGTATAATCTATGAAACATAGGTACATATGTTTTCACCTCTATGGCTCTTTCTACTAAAGATCTTATGATATATATGACATTGCTCGTTCCTTTACCTCCAACAAAACCACACTGTTCATCGCTAATTTCTGGACTGATTTTGTTTCGCACTCTTCGCATGATGATTCTTATATGACTAAGATATTACTAAGAATCATCATGAGGCAATTCAAGAAACATATATTAATATTAGGAAATAAACTATAAAAAGAGCTTAGTGATGCTCTGAAGAGAACATACTATAAAATCGACACACTGTGAAGAGATAATTTATTTTTACAGGTACCCTTCATTTCCCAAAAGTTTGGTTCACTGCATTGCTATAAGCTCTTATGGTTAGGGTTATGGAAGGCCCCGGTATCACTGCAAACGAATTAAAATCCATAATTGCTCAACCGCCCGTGCCAGTGGAATGATCCGAATGAAAGTCTCATCTCCCAAACAAAGAAAGGTAGCTGCAGTTCCCATCATAGCAGTCTCAGCAGACGCCAAAAGACATAAGGCGAAACCGCACAGAAAGTGAACACAGCCATCTGTTCCCCTTCATACGATATCGTCATTCATCATAAGCAAGCGGAATATCGCACAGCACACGGTGTAAATGTACATGTAAATGTGTAAATGTCATGGTGTAAAGGTCTTGTAAATGTGTATACAAGTATGTTTTAACCCATAGAAGACGCAAATACTAAACACATAAGCTACAACGTTTGAAGGCGCTCATTTTTGAGCCAGTACAGCTGTAATAAATGTAACTAAAAAAAAACTATCTTTACGACACATATTACCACTGCTGGTGTATGTTCGAGAGGGGGGGGGGGGGGGGGGTTGCTCATGACAGGACCAGAGTAATAAAGGCCGCTTGGTCAAAGAAGTCGCCACGACGTGTGAGACTCAGGATTTTTATTTCACCCCCGATAGAAAAAATCCTTTCTGCCTACCGCAGGTTTCGAACACCGGTTTTTCAGCCAGAGGAACTGTGGCTTTAGCCGCACGGCCACGCACACCTCTTTGCCCGCCTCGGTAGCGCGTCAATCTCATAATCACAAATAAATGTAATATTATACCCCTAGACACTTTACAGGTTTTTATATTCATACCATAGTCACGCATTCTTGCTTGGAGGAATTCGAATGCTTCTTCTACATTCATATCATTGACTCAAATTGTTCCTCAAATGTATTCTTCGGTTAAGTAAACACAAAACCAATATTTTCAATGACAATGGCAGACATGTCTTACTTTTGAAATTAAGACATCTTGACATGAAATCTAAACATTTTGTGTATGCACACTGACCTGTTTTCGGAAACGTCTGTCACTGTGTTCTGCGTGCTCCCTGCTGTGTGCAGTGTGCTCTGTACTGCGTGCTGTATGCGAACATTTTCACTTTTGTGCACATACAAGAACCCCGTTCGCATTAACATTCTTTTTCCTTTTTGACACATCAGAGAATACAGGGAAGACTTTTTATTTGTAATTTTGATTTTATATCTTCTTCTAATTCGAAATTATTATATTTTTATATTAATTTGTTTTCAATATATACATGTACCGTAAATACACCTTGTTCGTTATGCGGATGGATCTGTCTGTCCAATATTGGCAAACTCAGCCAGGAGAGAAGATGTTCAGCAAAGTAGCATCCAGCATAAGACAATAATACACGAAAGCATGTCAGAAAAACAAATAATGTTTAAACAATGAGACCTATAAACTAGCCAAAATGGATACTAAAAATATTTTATTTTTACAAAAATAATAATAATAAAATAAATTAAACATATTAATCGAGTACTATAAAATTTTTATGCTCAGAGAAATACACAGAAGATGGAGATAGATAAACATAAAGTAGCAAGGATAAATATATGCGGGATAAAAAATAAAGAAGTCGAACTTATAGAATAAATGACAAAAAGGGAAATTAAAATACTAGGATTAGCGGACACCAGAGTAAAAGGACAACAGATAAAGAAAACACACATGAACTACATGAAAATATTCTCAGGAGTCGACAACACAGAAAGAGCAACACATGGAGTAGGTTTTATCATCGACCCAGAACACGCAAAGAACATTCTAGAAAAAAATACCATTCAGAAAGAATTATCTCAATTAAACTGCTAGAAGACGATCGAAAAACAAATTACATTCAAATCTATGCACCATGCAACAACAATGAAAGAGACAGCGAATTCTACGACACTTTTAATGAAATTAACAAGATTGACGAAAGCGACGACATGTTAGTGATGGGAGATTTTAATGGAAGGCTTGGGAAACGCAACAGTGAGAACAGTGATATCTTAGGACCCTTTGGCGATAAAACAGCTGAAATAAACGAAAATGGAAGCAGACTGCTGGATCTATGCAATCAAAATGATTTATTTATCACCAACACATTCTTCAAACACAGAGAGTCGCAAGTATACACCTGGTACAAACGGAATGACACAACATGCAGAAGCCAGATAGATTTTATACTAACAAGACAACAGAACAAGAAACGAGTGACCGACAGCAGAGCAATCCCAAATATTACAGACGACACAGATCACAAGATGGTTATGATCACACTAAGACAGCAAAAATAAAGAATATACGAATACAAACAAAAGAAGAGAAAAGAACAGACAATAAAAATAAAACAATTAAAAGATCAAGAAGCAAGGAAAACCCTAGAAGAAAAACTAACAGAGGAATTCAAGAAACTCCCTAACGAAGTATGTACAGTAGAAGAAGAGTGGAAACAATTTAAAGAAACAGTAACCAACATCTCTAAAACAGTTTGTGGAACGAAGCTAAGAACAAGAGAAGGGAAAAAGAGCACCCCATGGTGGAACGAAACAATCAGAGAAGCAATTAAAGAAAAGAAGAAACTGTTTAAAAATTGGAGGGAGAACAAGAACCAAGAAATATATGAAAAATATGCCTTAGTTCGAAAAAGAGTTCGAAAATGTTTTTCAAAGAAGCTAAGCAAAAGAATTGGACAGAATTCGGACAAAACATGAGCAGGGACTTCCAGACAGCCACAATAAATTTCTACAAAGCAGTAAAAACCACAAGATCAAGAAAAGAAAACCATGATCCTACAGAGCTGATAAATAACAAAGACGGACAGCCAATATCAAATAACTAATGTATGCAACAGAGGTGTATAGAATATTTTGAAGACCTGTTAAACACACCAACTACCAATAAGACAACAAAAGCTACGCTAGAACTCTCTAATACTGATCCCACCAACATAAAAAAGAGGAAATCGAAGAAGTAATCAAATATGCACCAAGAAATAAAGAAATAAAGGGGATAGTAGTGTTAGTGGCTGTGAACCCACCCCAAAAGTGCACGTGCATGCACCGAAAGACAATAGATTTGGCACCGACTTTGCACGAAACATGCACCAAAACCGTGCAAAAAAAAAAAAAAAAAAAAATTTTTTTCGAATTCGCGATTTTTTCGAACTTCATTATTTTTTTTTGGGGGGGGGGGGAAATTTTTTTTTTTTTGGGGTTCGTCAGTTTGTCGAAACGGTCTACTGTGTCTGAGAGCTTAACTCAGGTAAATTCAAAAGAAACTCGGTGCTAATCGGCTTATCGAGCGGGGGTCGTGATATGCTCTCGCTGTGTGTTAGAGGAAAATATTTGTGAAAGAGTATTTTAAAAGAGTATATTTGTGAAAGTAAAAACTCAGAATTATTAAAAATAAAAAATAAAAAAATAAATAAAAACAATAAAAAGTCTCCCTTCAGGATTCGAACACGGGTCTACTACGTGACAGGAGGCGACATGTAAAAAAAATGCTGACAAGCAATGACGTTGAAGGTTAGTTTGTCGAACGGTGTACTGTGTCTGAGAGCTTAACTCAGGTAAATTCAAAAGAGACTCGGTGCTAATCGGCTTATCGAGCGGGGGTCGTGATATGCTCTCGCTGTGTGTTAGAGGAAACTATTTGTGAAAGAGTATTTTAAAAGAGTATATTTGTGAAAGTAAAAATTCAGAATTATTTAAAAAATATGTATTTGTGAAAGTAAAAAACTCAGAATTATTAAAAATAAAAAATAAAAAAATAAATAAAAACAATAAAAAGTCTCCCTTCAGGATTCGAACACGGGTCTACTACGTGACAGGAGGCGACATGTAAAAAAAATGCTGACAAGCAATGACGTTGAAGGGGTATTGTTACGAAAAGAAAAATACGACTAGCTCGCGGGCGGGAACGAGTTGGTTGACACAGGTGTGTTATTGTAGTATCGCTAACATCATGTGCCAGGAGAGCGGTTCTTGTTGAGTTACTAAAAATAGATTAAACATCATATTTGTTTGTTTTATTTGACTTGCTTTAATTTGGTTAAAATCAATATCCTGGTCAAAGATCTGTATATTTCTATTATCAATCGAGGAGTGCTTGTTAATTATTTCAGGTGGAATCTCCAGTTTTCTAGTTGACTGATTTTGAGAACAGGTGGTATTGCTGTCAGAGGTTTCACTAGTGTTTAACAACCTTTCATGAATATTTGTCTTTTTGAATATTGAGTCTAAAGTTAAACCATTATTAAAATCACCACTAGGGGAAATGCATATTGTCGTGGTTTGCTCACTCATTGACCAATCACTACTGTGGGACATGCATATTGTCGTGGTTTGCTCACTCATTGACCAATCACCACTGTGGGACATGCATATTGTCGTGGTTTGCTCACTCATTGACCAATCACCACTGTGGGAAATGCATATTGTCGTGGTTTGCTCACTCATTGACCAATCACCACTGTGGGACATGCATATTGTCGTGGTTTGCTCACTCATTGACCAATCACCACTGTGGGACATGCATATTGTCGTGGTTTGCTCACTCATTGACCAATCACTACCTGCATCACTGTCTTCCTCTTCTGAACTTGAGTTTATTCGAAAAAGTAGATGAGCCATAGGGTATACGTTTACCTCTACTCAATTTATAACCTTCAATTTTAACTACAAATAAACACGTGTTAACTTAACACTGGTTCTAAGTGTTTGTAATATATTATTGTTTCCTTGTTCTTATAGTTTGACATACTTATCTTCAGATTTATTTCTCAACTACCAAAATTTGACAACTTAATTTCGATGTCGTTAATGTTTCTTCATTGTTATTAACACACCTATAGTGGCATCCTACTTTTCTTTCTCTATGACTGAGAAATTGAGTTTTCCATATTGATGTGAGAATATTGGGTGAATGAGAGCATGCAGTCTCCACAGGTTACCAGGATATTGAGTATTCTGTTAATGCATCATAGGTACAAATCTATTTTTAGTAACTCAACATCCCCCAATATTGGGGACTGAGCTATCCCTTATTGTGAACATTTCACATTTAAAATATGGAACAAGTCATTTTAGCTAAAATCGCAACTCTTCTGCACTGTTCTTTGTGTTGCCTTCTTAGTGAGATTCTCTACGTGTTTCTTCAGGCTCAAATGTCAGTCTAGTTGTATTCCTAAAAATCTACTTCCATACTGATACTAGTTAGACACATCGATCAGATAGTTACATCCAAATCGCAAACATTTCATCTCTGAGATCACAAAAATTTAGGGTCATACTCAAAAAGTCGACCTAAAAATCCCAAAAAGCTACTCACATAGTCATACTAGTTAGACACAACGAGCAGGAAGTTATATTCAAGGTCCAAAATGTTGGACCAAATCACAACGAACCACGAACCACGAACCACAACCCCACGAACCACGAACCATCAACTCACGAACCATGAACCACAACCCCACGAACCATGGACTTAACGAACCATCAACTCACGAACCACAACCCCACGAACCCTGGACTTTACAAAGACAGCGTCGAGGAGAGATATAATTTGCGGTCTCTTGCTCTTCTGTTCGCCTCTGCTGCTGGTATGTTTCCTAGCGCTTCTAATTGTACATCGACCCATCCTTTTTCGTGGTCGACCTTTGGGTCTGGTGTTCTCACAACGTTTCTTGAAGGCTCGTTGTGTAGTATTTTGTTTTTTCTGCATTGTCACGTAGCCCACCCGAGGCGATCGGTGACAACTTGAGAGATTTAGATGATGAAATGCAACGTATCCTATTCCGCGATGATTTAGCACCCGCCGATAAGGCCAGAGTGTACCAACGTGCCCTGCATCAATATTTAACTAGATTGGAGCAGTATAAACGACGCTCATTGGGCTCGGTCGATCTCATTCAACACAACACGGCAACAGAAAAAACACCTTCCCCACCAACACCATCATTCGAGGTATCACCAGAGCAGACCAAGACACCACCACCACCACCACCAGCGGAAACCCCAAAGGTAGGTAATGAAACCACTCCGCCCGTAGCCACGTATAAACTGTTTGGCACAATGCACCAATAGTCATCCCCATACCAAAAATTTACTCTGATAATCACTTTTATGATTGATACGCCCCTTACGAAGGTTGATTGTTACGCCCCTTACGAAGGTGCATTGTGCCAAACTGGTTCGCGTGTCAAACGCAACCAGTTAGTTTGGAAGTAATTATCTGTTTGATGTGTCTAACTTTTATGAGTATGGGAGTAGATTTGTATGGTTTTAAGGTCGACTTTTTTTTTACTATGACCCTAAATTTGTGTGTTATGGTGGTAAAATCTTAGTGATTTATTTTGTTTTGGTTTACCGTGAATGTGAGAGAGACAGAGAGAGAGAGAGAGAGAGAGAGAGAGAGAGAGAGAGAATTTCGCTGGTTGATACTTTGTGTGGTTTGATGATAGGACCTGAAGGGCTGATGATGGTGTTGAGGGTGGCACATGATGATGATGATAGGACATGAAGGGATGATGGTGTTGAGGGTGGCACATGATGATGATAGGCCATAAAGGGCTGATGATGGTGTTGAGGGTGGCACATGATGATGATAGGCCATGAAGGGGTTGATACTTTGTGTGGCACATGATGATGATAGGCCATGAAGGGGTTGATACTTTGTGTGGCTTGATGATGATAGGACATGAAGGGGTTGATACTGGTGTTGAGGGTGGCACATGATGATGATAGGACATGAAGGGGTTGATACTGGTGTTGAGGGTGGCACATGATGATGATAGGACATGAAGGGTGATGTTGAGGCACAGGATGATGATATGAAGGTTGATGATGAGGGTGGCACATGATGATGATAGGCCATGAAGGGGTTGATACTTTGTGTGGCTTGATGATGTTAGGACATGAAGGGGTTGATACTGGTGTTGAGGGTGGCACATGATGATGATAGGACATGAAGGGTGATGTTGAGGCACAGGATGATGATATGAAGGTTGATGATGAGGGTGGCACATGATGATAGTGTTGAGGCACATGATGATAGTGTTGAGGCACATGATGCTAGTGTTGAGGGTGGCACATGATGATGATAGGACATGAAGGGATGATGGTGCTGAGGGTGGCACATGATGATGATGGGACATGAAGGGATGATGGTGTTGAGGGTGGCACATGGCGTTAAGGCAGTCTCGAAAACGCTTATGCTAACATCAACTACACGCCCTTTTTTGTTAACCAAGGGGACCTCACTCTTGTTAATCTGACAGCTCCGGCAGCCAGTGTGGATGCCCAGGATGTTTCAGCAAAGTCACCGATTACCTATTCCAGCTTTGATCAAGGTTTTGTCAAAATGGAGGGCGGTTGTGTAGGAAACCCAGACGGTTAAAATTATCAGCATCCGGACAGTAATATATATATATATATGATGTATTAATAAAATTGTGAAATATAGAATTTTGTTTTGCTTTACATTGAATGAGAAAGAGCGAGCGTCACTATTTAATATTAGCACACCTTACTACACGACACATGCTGATGTTGGTAGCGATAACACACACGACCAATAATCTTTCCTCAAGAACCGCTATCCTGGCACATGATGTTAGCGATACTACAATAACACACCTGTGTCAACCAACTCGTTCCCGCCCGCGAGCTAGTCGTATTTTTCTTTTCGTAACAATACCCCTTCAACGTCATTGCTTGTCAGCATTTTTTTTACATGTCGCCTCCTGTCACGTAGTAGACCCGTGTTCGAATCCTGAAGGGAGACTTTTTATTGTTTTTATTTATTTTTTTATTTTTTATTTTTAATAATTCTGAGTTTTTTACTTTCACAAATACATATTTTTTAAATAATTCTGAATTTTTACTTTCACAAATATACTCTTTTAAAATACTCTTTCACAAATATTTTCTTCTAACACACAGCGAGAGCATATCACGACCCCCGCTAGATAAGCCGATTAGCACCGAGTCTCTTTTGAATTTACCTGAGTTAAGCTCTCAGACACAGTAGACCGTTTCGACAAACTGACGAACCCCAAAAAAAAAAAAAATTCCCCCCCCCCAAAAAATAATGAAGTAAATGAAAAATGAAAAGTAAAGAATAACGAAAAAATCGCGAATTCGAAAAAATTTTTTTTTTTTTTTTTTTGGCACGGTTTTGGTGCATGTTTCGTGCAAAGTCGGTGCCAAATCTATTGTCTTTCGGTGCATGCACGTGCACTTATGGAGTGGGTTCACAGCCACTATCACTACTGGGTATAGATAACTACAGTTAAGCGATTCTCAAATGGGGTTCCGAAAAAAAAGAGGATGTACTGACGCACAATTCACATTAAAACCGCTTGCAGAAAAAACGACAGAACACACTCAAAATGTATACATAGCCTTCATTGACCAGGATAAAAGCATTCGACAGAGTAAACAGAAAACAGCTGTGGGAGATACTAACAACATGCGGAGTAAGCCAACATCTAACCAACCTTATTAAAAGTTTCTACATCAACAGCAGCTGCAGGGTCAAAACAGCAGCAGGCTACACAGACCACTTCGAAGTTAGATCAGGTGTAAGACAGGGGTGCGTACTATCCCCCCTACTGTTTATTACATACATGGACCATATATGCAAGCTAGCCAACCCATCAGAGACAGATGAGGTCAACGAGCTTTTATTTGCAGACGATCAGGCACTAATACATGAAACAATACCTACAAGAACACTTAAACAAACTCAACATCTCAGGCACAAAATACAACATGAAAATCAATATCAACAAAAGTCATTAATGTCGCCAAAAATAACCAGAACATCAACATAACTATATAAGACAGACAACTAAAACAATTAGAGGAATTCAAATACCTAGGAAGTCTAATGACAAACGATAATTATCACACAGCAGAGATAGAATAAAGATGCAACAAAGCTTGTCAAATCATCGGACAGTTATCACCACGATTGTCAACAAGGAAATAACTAGGGAGGCAAAACAAGCAATATACAATACAATCTTCATCCCAACGTTGTGCTACCAATGCCAGACCTGGACCCTAGATGCAAGAACAATAAGTAAAATAACCTCTACAGAGATGAAATGTGTTAGACGAATGGCAGGAAACAGTCTGAGAGATAAGATCAGAAATGAAGAACAGAAAAAGCTAAGAATAGCCCCTGCCATAGAATATATAAGGAAGCAACCGATAAAATGGTTTGGCCACGTGACAAGGCAGAAAGAACAAAACACAACACAACGAGCCTTCAAACAAACGTTGTGAGAACACCAGACCCAAGGGTCGACCACGAAAAAGATGAGTCGATGGAATATTAGAAGCACTAGAAAACATAACAGCAGCAGAGGCGAACAGAAGAGCAAAAGACCACAAATTATATCTTCCCTCAACGCTGAAAGGCAAATGAGGAAGGAAAGAAGAAGAGTATTATCACATCCCACGGTTCCTCTTCCTCCGCCTCCGCGTTGTGTAGCGATGGTGGTCGTGGTGGTGGTGGTGGTGAGGAGTGTCCAGCGTCTATAACAGGATCCGGTCGGGGTATATTCGCCACATTTCGAAGTCTTATAGCGGCAACCACATTGTCAAAAATTAGATGGACCAATTCGGCCTGTGAAAGATCGTAGTACAATAGCCCAAGCAGCTGGTGCCAAACCCGGGTATGGAAGTCTAGGTGACATGTATGCTGGTCAACATTCATTGCCAGCTCATGACACCCCTCACAGTGACGACAGGATCGTCGTGCAGAAGAGTTGCGATTTTAGCTAAAATGACTTGTTCCATATTTTAAATGTGAAATGTTCACAATAAGGGATAGCTCAGTCCCCAATATTGGGGGATGTTGAGTTACTAAAAATAGATTTGTACCTATGATGCAATAACAGAATACTCATTATCCTGGTAACCTGTTGAGACTGCATGCTCTCATTCACCCAATATTCTCACATCAATATGGAAAACTCAATTTCTCAGTCATAGAGAAAGAAAAGTAGGATGCCACTATAGGTGTGTTAATAACAATGAAGAAACATTAACGACATCGAAATTAAGTTGTCAAATTTTGGTAGTTGAGAAATAAATCTGAAGATAAGTATGTCAAACTATAAGAACAAGGAAACAATAATATATTACAAACACAAACACTTAGAACCAGTGTTAAGTTAACACGTGTTTATTTGTAGTTAAAATTGAACGTTATAAATTGAGTAGAGGTAAACGTATACCCTATGGCTCATCTACTTTTTCGAATAAACTCAAGTTCAGAAGAGGAAGACAGTGATGAAGGTAGTGATTGGTCAATGAGTGAGCAAACCACGACAATATGCATGTCCCACAGTGGTGATTGGTCAATGAGTGAGCAAACCACGACAATATGCATGTCCCACAGTAGTGATTGGTCAATGAGTGAGCAAACCACGACAATATGCATGTCCCACAGTAGTGATTGGTCAATGAGTGAGCAAACCACGACAATATGCATGTCCCACAGTGGTGATTGGTCAATGAGTGAGCAAACCACGACAATATGCATGTCCCACAGTGGTGATTGGTCAATGAGTGAGCAAACCACGACAATATGCATGTCCCACAGTGGTGATTGGTCAATGAGTGAGCAAACCACGACAATATGCATGTCCCACAGTGGTGATTGGTCAATGAGTGAGCAAACCACGACAATATGCATTTCCCACAGTGGTCATTGGTCAATGAGTGAGCAAACCACGACAATATGCATGTCCCACAGTGGTGATTGGTCAATGAGTGAGCAAACCACGACAATATGCATGTCCCACAGTGGTGATTGGCCAATGAGTGAGCAAACCACGACAATATGCATGTCCCACAGTGGTGATTGGCCAATGAGTGAGCAAACCACGACAATATGCATGTCCCACAGTGGTGATTGGCCAATGAGTGAGCAAACCACGACAATATGCATGTCCCACAGTGGTGATTGGCCAATGAGTGAGCAAACCACGACAATATGCATGTCCCACAGTGGTGATTGGTCAATGAGTGAGCAAACCACGACAATATGCATGTCCCACAGTGGTGATTGGTCAATGAGTGAGCAAACCACGACAATATGCATGTCCCACAGTGGTGATTGGTCAATGAGTGAGCAAACCACGACAATATGCATGTCCCACAGTGGTGATTGGTCAATGAGTGAGCAAACCACGACAATATGCATGTCCCACAGTGGTGATTGGTCAATGAGTGAGCAAACCACGACAATATGCATTTCCCACAGTGGTGATTGGTCAATGAGTGAGCAAACCACGACAATATGCATGTCCCACAGTGGTGATTGGTCAATGAGTGAGCAAGCCACGACAATATGCATGTCCCACAGTGGTGATTGGTCAATGAGTGAGCAAACCACGACAATATGCATGTCCCACAGTGGTGATTGGTCAATGAGTGAGCAAACCACGACAATATGCATGTCCCACAGTGGTGATTGGTCAATGAGTGAGCAAACCACGACAATATGCATGTCTCACAGTGGTGATTGGTCAATGAGTGAGCAAACCACGACAATATGCATGTCCCACAGTGGTGATTGGTCAATGAGTGAGCAAACCACGACAATATGCATTTCCCACAGTGGTGATTGGTCAATGAGTGAGCAAACCACGACAATATGCATGTCCCACAGTGGTGATTGGTCAATGAGTGA
This sequence comes from Megaustenia siamemsis, assembly GCA_032433765.1. NCBI lineage: Eukaryota > Metazoa > Mollusca > Gastropoda > Stylommatophora > Ariophantidae > Megaustenia > Megaustenia siamemsis. The sequence continues at coordinate 1,522,674 of JAVIAB010000139.1, read as the reverse complement.
GCAAGCCACGACAATATGCATGTCCCACAGTGGTGATTGGTCAATGAGTGAGCAAACCACGACAATATGCATGTCCCACAGTGGTGATTGGTCAATGAGTGAGCAAGCCACGACAATATGCATGTCCCACAGTGGTGATTGGTCAATGAGTGAGCAAACCACGACAATATGCATGTCCCACAGTGGTGATTGGTCAATGAGTGAGCAAGCCACGACAATATGCATGTCCCACAGTGGTGATTGGTCAATGAGTGAGCAAGCCACGACAATATGCATGTCCCACAGTGGTGATTGGTCAATGAGTGAGCAAACCACGACAATATGCATGTCCCACAGTGGTGATTGGTCAATGAGTGAGCAAACCACGACAATATGCATGTCCCACAGTGGTGATTGGTCAATGAGTGAGCAAACCACGACAATATGCATTTCCCACAGTGGTGATTGGTCAATGAGTGAGCAAACCACGACAATATGCATGTCCCACAGTGGTGATTGGTCAATGAGTGAGCAAGCCACGACAATATGCATGTCCCACAGTGGTGATTGGTCAATGAGTGAGCAAACCACGACGATATGCATGTCCCACAGTGGTGATTGGTCAATGAGTGAGCAAACCACGACAATATGCATGTCCCACAGTGGTGATTGGTCAATGAGTGAGCAAACCACGTCAATATGCATGTCCCACAGTGGTGATTGGTCAATGAGTGAGCAAGCCACGACAATATGCATGTCCCACAGTGGTGATTGGTCAATGAGTGAGCAAACCACGACAATATGCATGTTCCACAGTGGTGATTGGTCAATGAGTGAGCAAGCCACGACAATATGCATGTCCCACAGTGGTGATTGGTCAATGAGTGAGCAAGCCACGACAATATGCATGTCCCACAGTGGTGATTGGTCAATGAGTGAGCAAACCACGACAATATGCATGTCCCACAGTGGTGATTGGTCAATGAGTAAGCAAACCACGACAATATGCATGTCCCACAGTGGTGATTGGTCAATGAGTGAGCAAACCACGACAATATGCATGTCCCACAGTGGTGATTGGTCAATGAGTGAGCAAGCCACGACAATATGCATGTCCCACAGTGGTGATTGGTCAATGAGTGAGCAAGCCACGACAATATGCATGTCCGACAGTAGTGATTGGTCAATGAGTGAGCAAGCCACGACAATATGCATGTCCCACAGTAGTGATTGGTCAATGCATGAGCAAACCACGACAATATGCATGTCCCACAGTAGTGATTGGTCAATGAATGAGCAAACCACGACAATATGCATGTCCCACAGTAGTGATTGGTCAATGAGTGAGCAAACCACGACAATATGCATTTCCCACAGTGGTGATTGGTCAATGAGTGAGCAAACCACGACAATATGCATTTCCCACAGTGGTGAATTGTCAATGAGTGAGCAAACCACGACAATATGCATTTCACACAGTAGTGATTGGTCAGGGAGTGAGCAAACCACGACAATATGCATTTCCCACAGTGGTGATTGGTCAATGAGTGAGCAAACCACGACAATATGCATTTCCCACAGTGGTGATTGGTCAATGAGTGAGAAAACCACGACAATATGCATGTCCCACAGTAGTGATTGGTCAATGAGTGAGCAAACCACGACAATATGCATTTCCCACAGTGGTGATTGGTCAATGAGTGAGCAAACCACGACAATATGCATTTCCCACAGTGGTGATTGGTCAATGAGTGAGCAAGCCACGACAATATGCATTTCCCACAGTGGTCATTGGTCAATGAGTGAGCAAACCACGATAATATGCATTTCCCACAGTGGTGATTGGTCAATGAGTGAGCAAACCACGACAATATGCATTTCCCACAGTACTGATTGGTCAATGAGTGAGCAAACCACGACAATATGCATGTCCCACAGTAGTGATTGGTCAATGAGTGAGCAAACCACGACAATATGCATGTCCCACAGTGGTGATTGGTCAATGAGTGAGCAAACCACGACAATATGCATGTCCCACAGTGGTGATTGGTCAATGAGTGAGCAAACCACGACAATATGCATGTCCCACAGTGGTGATTGGTCAATGAGTGAGCAAGCCACGACAATATGCATGTCCCACAGTGGTGATTGGTCAATGAGTGAGCAAGCCACGACAATATGCATGTCCCACAGTGGTGATTGGTCAATGAGTGAGCAAACCACGACAATATGCATTTCACACAGTGGTGATTGGTCAATGAGTGAGCAAACCACGACAATATGCATGTCCCACAGTAGTGATTGGTCAATGAGTGAGCAAACCACGACAATATGCATTTCCCACTGTGGTGATTGGTCAATGAGTGAGCAAACCACGACAATATGCATTTCCCACAGTGGTGATTGGTCAATGAGTGAGCAAGCCACGACAATATGCATTTCCCACAGTGGTGATTGGTCAATGAGTGAGCAAACCACGACAATATGCATTTCCCACAGTGGTGATTGGTCAATGAGTGAGCAAACCACGACAATATGCATTTCCCACAGTAGTGATTGGTCAATGAGTGAGCAAACAACGACAATATGCATGTCCCACAGTAGTGATTCTTCAATGAGTGAGCAAACCACGACAATATGCATGTCCCACAGTGGTGATTGGTCAATGAGTGAGCAAGCCACGACAATATGCATGTCCCACAGTGGTGATTGGTCAATGAGTGAGCAAGCCACGACAATATGCATGTCCCACAGTGGTGATTGGTCAATGAGTGAGCAAACCACGACAATATGCATTTCACACAGTGGTGATTGGTCAATGAGTGAGCAAACCACGACAATATGCATGTCCCACAGTAGTGATTGGTCAATGAGTGAGCAAACCACGACAATATGCATTTCCCACAGTGGTGATTGGTCAATGAGTGAGCAAACCACGACAATATGCATTTCCCACAGTGGTGATTGGTCAATGAGTGAGCAAGCCACGACAATATGCATTTCCCACAGTGGTGATTGGTCAATGAGTGAGCAAACCACGACAATATGCATTTCCCACAGTGGTGATTGGTCAATGAGTGAGCAAACCACGACAATATGCATTTCCCACAGTAGTGATTGGTCAATGAGTGAGCAAACCACGACAATATGCATGTCCCACAGTAGTGATTCGTCAATGAGTGAGCAAACCACGACAATATGCATGTCCCACAGTGGTGATTGGTCAATGAGTGAGCAAACCACGACAATATGCATGTCTCACAGTGGTGATTGGTCAATGAGTGAGCAAACCACGACAATATGCATGTCCCACAGTGGTGATTGGTCAATGAGTGAGCAAGCCACGACAATATGCATGTCCCACAGTGGTGATTGGTCAATGAGTGAGCAAACCACGACAATATGCATGTCCCACAGTGGTGATTGGTCAATGAGTGAGCAAGCCACGACAATATGCATGTCCCACAGTGGTGATTGGTCAATGAGTGAGCAAACCACGACAATATGCATGTCCCACAGTGGTGATTGGTCAATGAGTGAGCAAACCACGACAATATGCATGTCCCACAGTGGTGATTGGTCAATGAGTGAGCAAACCACGACAATATGCATGTCCCACAGTAGTGATTGGTCAATGAGTGAGCAAGCCACGACAATATGCATGTCCCACAGTGGTGATTGGTCAATGAGTGAGCAAGCCACGACAATATGCATGTCCCACAGTAGTGATTGGTCAATGAGTGAGCAAGCCACGACAATATGCATGTCCCACAGTAGTGATTGGTCAATGCATGAGCAAACCACGACAATATGCATGTCCCACAGTAGTGATTGGTCAATGAGTGAGCAAACCACGACAATATGCATTTCCCACAGTGGTGATTGGTCAATGAGTGAGCAAACCACGACAATATGCATTTCCCACAGTGGTGATTGGTCAATGAGTGAGCAAACCACGACAATATGCATGTCCCACAGTAGTGATTGGTCAATGAGTGAGCAAGCCACGACAATATGCATGTCCCACAGTGGTGATTGGTCAATGAGTGAGCAAGCCACGACAATATGCATGTCCCACAGTGGTGATTGGTCAATGAGTGAGCAAGCCACGACAATATGCATTTCCCACAGTGGTGATTGGTCAATGAGTGAGCAAACCACGACAATATGCATGTCCCACAGTAGTGATTGGTCAATGAGTGAGCAAACCACGACAATATGCATGTCCCACAGTAGTGATTGGTCAATGAGTGAGCAAACCACGACAATATGCATTTCCCACAGTGGTGATTGGTCAATGAGTGAGCAAGCCACGACAATATGCATTTCCCACAGTGGTGATTGGTCAATGAGTGAGCAAGCCACGACAATATGCATTTCCCACAGTAGTGATTGGTCAATGAGTGAGCAAACCACGACAATATGCATGTCCCACAGTGGTGATTGGTCAATGAGTGAGCAAACCACGACAATATGCATTTCCCACAGTGGTGATTGGTCAATGAGTGAGCAAACCACGACAATATGCATGTCCCACAGTAGTGATTGGTCAATGAGTGAGCAAACCACGACAATATGCATTTCCCACAGTGGTGATTGGTCAATGAGTGAGCAAACCACGACAATATGCATTTCCCACAGTGGTGATTGGTCAATGAGTGAGCAAACCACGACAATATGCATTTCCCACAGTGGTGATTTTAATAATGGTTTAACTTTAGACTCAATATTCAAAAAGACAAATATTCATGAAAGGTTGTTAAACACTAGTGAAACCTCTGACAGCAATACCACCTGTTCTCAAAATCAGTCAACTGGAAAACTGGAGATTCCACCTGAAATAATTAACAAGCACTCCTCGATTGATAATAGAAATATACAGATCTTTGACCAGGATATTGATTTTAACCAAATTAAAGCAAGTCAAATAAAACAAACAAATATGATGTTTAATCTATTTTTAGTAACTCAACATCCCCCAATATAGGGGACTGAGCTATCTCTTTTTGTGAACATTTCAGATTTAAAATATGGAACAAGTCATTTTAGCTAAAATCGCAACTCTTCTGCACGACGATCCTGTCGTCACTGTGAGGGGTGTCATGAACTGGCAATGAATGTTGACCAGCATACATGTCACCTAGACTTCCATACCCGGGTTTGGCACCAGCTGCTTGGGCTATTGTACTACGATCTTTCACAGGCCGAATTGGTCCATCTAATTTTTGACAATGTGGTTGCCGCTATAAGACTTCGGAATGTGGCGAATATACCCCGACCGGATCCTGTTATAGACGCTGGGCACTCCTCACCACCACCACCACCACCATCACCACAAAACGCGAAGGAAAAAGGGGAACCGTGGGATGTGATAGTACTCGATTAATCATATTTGATTTTTTTTTTACATTTATTTTATTATTATTATTTGAAATAAATATTTTTAGTATCCATTTTGGCTAGTTTATAAGTTTCATTGTTTAAACCTTGTTTGTTTTTCTGACATGCTTTCGTGATACATTCACTTCTTCTAGCCCCTTCAAATCTATCTTATGACCATTATGCTCTGTATTATGGTCTTTGAAGAGAGGTGTTCATTAGTGTTATAGAGAACCAATTGTACCCAATGGGCGTGAAACATGACAAACAATGAATCTGGTGTCGTTTGGGTTATGTACACAAAAATAAAGTAACCCAGGTGAGGGGTCACTTATACCAATAAATATAGTTCCCAAACATCGAAAGATAGTCTGAAAGGGAAAAAGAGGTAAAACCTACACAATTCTAGTTCCAAAAGAAAATGGAGGGTAGTAGAGGTAGAGAGAGAGAGTGAGAGAGAGAGAGAGAGAGAGAGAGAGAGAGAAACATGGAGACAATAGAAGGGAATAAGAGAGTTCAGTGGATGAATATAGAATCGACTCTGATCAATGGGAGCAAAGTATGGTCAGTTGCCAAAAATTGAATATAAAATTGAAGGCTTCGAAATGCGGATGTGTAGAAGAATAGGAATAATTAGTTGGAAAGAAAAGAAAACAAATGATGAAATCTTAAAACACCTAAAAACGAAAAGAGAACTAGTAATCACCTTTCAAATAAGACAAATGAGATTGTTAAGGAATGGTAAAAGACACACCAGCCGACACATGGGATCTCTGTCTCAGACAACACCATGACATACGTGTTTGATACAACGACAGGACATACGTGACTGATACAACGACATGACATACGTGTCTGATACATCGACATGACATACGTGACTGCTACAACGGCATGACATACGTGTCTGATACATCGACATGACACCTGTGACTGCTACAACGGCATGACATACGTGTCTGATACAACGACATGACATACGTGTCTGATACAAAGACATGACATACGTGTCTGATACAACGACATGACATACGTATCTGATACAAAGACATGACATACGTGTCTGATACAAAGACATGACATACGTGTCTGATACAAAGACATGACATACGTGCCTGAAACAAAGACATGACATACGTGTCTGATACAAAGACATGACATACGTGTCTGATACAAAGACATGACATACGTGTCTGATACAAAGACATGACATACGTGTCTGATACAAAGACATGACATACGTGTCTGATACAACGACATGACATACGTGTCTGATACAAAGACATGACATACGTGTCTGATACAAAGACATGACATACGTGTCTGATACAAAGACATGACATACGTGTCTGATACAAAGACATGACATACGTATCTGATACAAAGACATGACATACGTGTCTGATACAACGACATGACATACATATCTGATACAACGACATGACATACGTGTCTGATACAACGACATGACATACGTATCTGATACAACGACATGACATACGTATCTGATACAACGACATGACATACGTATCTGATACAACGACATGACATACGTGTCTGATACAACGACATGACATACGTATCTGATACAAAGACATGACATACGTGTCTGATACAACGACATGACATACGTATCTGATACAAAGACATGACATACGTGTCTGATACAAAGACATGACATACGTATCTGATACAAAGACATGACATACGTGTCTGATACAACGACATGACATACGTGTCTGATACAAAGACATGACATACGTATCTGATACAACGACATGACATACGTGTCTGATACAAAGACATGACATACGTATCTGATACAAAGACATGACATACGTATCTGATACAAAGACATGACATACGTATCTGATACAAAGACATGACATACGTATCTGATACAAAGACATGACATACGTATCTGATACAAAGACATGACATACGTATCTGATACAGGGTACAAATAATAATACATAAATATTATTATATGGGGAACTCCCGAGGCGATAATAGGGAATAATAGAACAAAGAAGTATGTGTTAGCACTCGGAAAAATTGACAGACAAACAACAATAGAAAAAAAACGAAGAACAATATATGGTCCGAAGTGGGATCGAACCCGTACTCAGTGGCACCGCGCCTTGCCACGAGAAGCCGAACGCTTGGCACACTGCCACGCAGCCAACTAAAAAATTGGCTATTGCAGTAGTGTCTTCCACGAAAGGCGATCTCAATGACTATAGCATAGGGTAACGATCACAGACCGGAAATAAATTGTATATTTGTACTTTCCTATTAATGCAAGTATCTCCCAGTAGGGCTGAATACTTGTGTTGTAGACAAACATTTATTGGACGAAACAGCACGAATAGTAGTTCCCAGTGGTAATATACTGGGTACAAATAATAATACATAAATATTATTATATGGGGAACTCCCGAGGCGATAATAGGGAATAATAGAACAAAGAAGTATGTGTTAGCACTCGGAAAAATTGACAGACATCGACATGACATACGTATCTGATACAACGACATGACATACGTATCTGATACAACGACATGACATACGTATCTGATACAAAGACATGACATACGTGTCTGATACAACGACATGGCACCTGTGACTGCTACAGCGACATGACACCTGTGATTGCTACAGCGACATGACACCTGTGACTGCTACAGCGACATGACACCTGTGATTGCTACAACGACATGGCACCTGTGACTGCTACAGCGACATGACACCTGTGATTGCTACAACGACATGACACCTGTGACTGCTACAGCGACATGACACCTGTGATTGCTACAACGACATGGCACCTGTGACTGCTACAGCGACATGACACCTATGATTGCTACAGCGACATGACACCTGTGATTGCTACAGCGACATGACACCTGTGACTGCTACAGCGACATGACACCTGTGATTGCTACAACGACATGACACCTGTGACTGCTACAACGACATGACACCTGTGATTGCTACAACGACATGACACCTGTGATTGCTACAACGACATGACACCTGTGACTGCTACAGCGACATGACACCTGTGACTGCTACAACGACATGACACCTGTGACTGATACAACGACATGACACCTGTGACTGATACAACGACATGACACCTGTGACTGATACAACGACATGACACCTGTGTCTGATACAACGACATGACACCTGTGACTGATACAACGCCATGACACCTGTGTCTGATACAACGACATGACACCTGTGACTGCTACAACGACATGACACCTGTGACTGCTACAACGACATGACACCTGTGTCTGATACAACGACATGACACCTGTGACTGCTACAACGACATGACACCTGTGTCTGATACAACGACATGACACCTGTGACTGATACAACGACATGACACTTGTGTCTGATACAACGACATGACACCTGTGACTGATACAACGCCATGACACCTGTGACTGATACAACGACATGACACCTGTGACTGCTACAACGACATGACACCTGTGACTGATACAACGCCATGACACCTGTGTCTGATACAACGACATGACACCTGTGACTGCTACAACGACATGACACCTGTGACTGCTACAACGACATGACACCTGTGACTGATACAACGACATGACACCTGTGACTGATACAACGACATGACACCTGTGACTGATACAACGACATGACACTTGTGACTGATACAACGACATGACACCTGTGACTGATACAACGACATGACACCTGTGACTGATACAACGACATGACACCTGTGACTGATACAACGACATGACACCTGTGACTGATACAACGACATGACACCTGTGACTGATACAACGACATGACACCTGTGACTGATACAACGACATGACACCTGTGACTGATACAACGACATGACACTTGTGACTGATACAACGACATGACACCTGTGACTGATACAACGACATGACACCTGTGACTGATACAACGACATGACACCTGTGACTGATGCAACGACATGACACCTGTGACTGATACAACGACATGACACCTGTGACTGATACAACGACATGACACCTGTGACTGATACAACGACATGACACCTGTGACTGATACAACGACATGACACTTGTGACTGATACAACGACATGACACCTGTGACTGATACAACGACATGACACCTGTGTCTGATACAACGACATGACACCTGTGACTGATACAACGACATGACACCTGTGTCTGATACAACGACATGACACCTGTGACTGATACAACGACATGACACCTGTGACTGCTACAACGACATGACACCTGTGTCTGATACAACGACATGACACTTGTGACTGCTACAACGACATGACACTTGTGACTGCTACAACGACATGACACCTGTGACTGCTACAACGACATGACACCTGTGACTGATACAACGACATGACACCTGTTACTGCTACAACGACATGACACCTGTGACTGCTACAACGACATGACACCTGTGACTGCTACAACGACATGACACCTGTGACTGCTACAACGACATGACACCTGTGACTGCTACAACGACATGACACTTGTGACTGCTACAACGACATGACACCTGTGACTGATACAACGACATGACACCTGTGACTGATACAACGACATGACACTTGTGTCTGATACAACGACATGACACCTGTGTCTGATACAACGACATGACACCTGTGACTGATACAACGACATGACACTTGTGTCTGATACAACGACATGACACTTGTGACTGCTACAACGACATGACACTTGTGACTGCTACAACGACATGACACCTGTGACTGCTACAACGACATGACACTTGTGTCTGATACAACGACATGACACCTGTGTCTGATACAACGACATGACACTTGTGACTGCTACAACGACATGACACTTGTGACTGCTACAATGACATGACACCTGTGACTGCTACAACGACATGACACCTGTGACTGCTACAACGACATGACACCTGTGACTGCTACAACGACATGACACCTGTGACTGCTACAACGACATGACACCTGTGACTGCTACAACGACATGACACTTGTGACTGCTACAACGACATGACACCTGTGACTGATACAACGCCATGGTATACGTGTCTGATACAACGACATGACACCTGTGACTGCTACACTGACATAGCATGTAAAACAGTCAACAACAGAACTGATACGATGCACTGTAGATAGAAGATTGTGAAAGGGCATGCTCGACTACGTCAACCGGTATGGCACATGCTGTTGCTGACGATGCAATTTACAACAGAGGCTAAAGAACGTGTGGAGATTCAATGTGTTTCAACTTTACAAAATAGTATAAAAAATCACAGGGACATTTGTCTGCGATGCGTTCGTGGTGCAATAGATGCCCTTAATTAGCACTTACCCTCGGGTATATTCGTCCCTTCCACTGTCGACTTGTGTGGTACTGACAGAAAGACTTGTCGGGGCATAATCACTTGGAGTGAGGACTAGTCCCTGGAACAAAATCCAAGCTTCCTCATCTTCTACATTCCACCACACTAGTGAAAACTTCCGTGGAATCCTAGTACATGTCACTTGCAAACCGTTACAAGGGTAGAAGACAGGTCTATGACACTATCAGAGTCCCTTGTTCGAGTAGTCATTCAGGCTGCCCTTCCAGCACTCAAGCTGAGCTGACTAAAGTCGATCGATACCAGGAAGTGTTCTCTAGGTCTTCTCCCCCTTTTATGGTTATGACGTTACACCTGACCTTCCCACGGAAATTGTGTCCCTAGCCTTTTCCTGTTTTTCTACTTTATGTCCCTCAAGTAGATTACGCCCCTGAAATTCATTTACCTGTCAGCTTTCAAACTCACTAGCACGACCTTGGACATTAGTTGGCTAAGCGCTGAGTAAGTTGTATGTTACAATTAGTTTCAAAGAAATTTTAGGTCTACAATAAAGTTGTCATGAATAAAAACAACTATAGCCTCTGTCATATCTCTACTACACACGAAAAGTTACGTCCCTGTCATGAAAACCATTAATCGAAAGTATTACTAATCATGGCTATAAGGAAGGAAGACGACCGTGGTTACTAGATGGATCAGGTGTAAAGTCGATCACTTCCGTGAAATTCTAATATACTCTAACTCCTAACTCTACTACTCATGAAAGTTACGTCACTGTCATAATTCTACTAAACGAAAGTCATGCTAGTTCTACAACTACCACTACAACTTCCACTACTACTACAGCTTTCCTACTACTACAACTACAAGAACAACAACTACTACTACTACTACTACTACAACACTACTACTACTACTACTACTACAACTACTACTACACAACTACTACTACTAATACAACTACTACTACTAATACAACTACTACTACGACAACAACAACAACTACTACTACTACTTCGACTACAAGTTACAATGGAGGTACGGATGGAATTCTAGTACAGGCCCAGTCCTAACTCTACTACTCACGAAAACTACTTACGTCCCCTCGTCATAACAACACTAATATAAAATACTACTCATGAAAGTTACGCCTCTGACATAACGCCTCTCACACCAAGAGAATATCATAGTCCATTAATTTACCGTCTCTCTAAAACAACGCCACAGCACTAAACAGCTGATAAACTCATTAGCGAACCCCAGCTGTCAGTCTCGAGGTCAATTTATCCTTTAATGACCTTCTGCCGTTCAGGTGTTAAACTCATTAGCGCAGCTCATGTAGACGACTAGGTTGGTTTAAGTTACTCAAGCGAAAAATTTCACAGAGAACCAGGGTCTTTGACGGCGTACCTGCTAAAGTCATTAACGCGCCGGTATACGTGTTACGAACAAGCGGTCAATTTGGACATTAATAAATTTCATGATGCTGATGATTCCACGTGTTAAACTCATTAACGCCCCTTCGTGTACATACCTAGGCATGTGTAAGTGTTACGGACAATCATTAAGTAAGTTGTTATCATTAGATGCAAATAAATTTTAGGTATACATTAAAAGTTATGTCTTTTGAAAGTACAAAGTTATGTCACCCCACCGATGACACATTTCACCCCCACTTTCATGAGTCCCCACCACGACGAGAGGTCAGAAGACATCACGAGAGGTCAACACGACCGGAAACAAAATGTAGATTCTCATATAGAAAAAAAATGTGCCCCGATGTCGGGTAGACTATTTATATAAGTAATATTGTGCCGCGAATGACACTTTTGTTGCATGTTATTCTTATACTTTACTACTCGCGTGTAACATTGCCAACGTGTTTATTTATTTCAATTCGACGAATTTAAAGAAAAGAAAAACATAGTTCCCTGTAATAAGTGCCAGCCCTAAAACTTATCACAATGACGTTTTCGTCAGAAAAAACTTATCACAATGACGTTTTCGTCAGAAAAAACTTATCACAATGACGTTTTCGTTAAGAAAAACAAACTACAAAGACGTTTTCGCCAGAAAACCAATTCACTTTTGTTGGTAACTAATTGTGGTTATAATGAATGTTATATGATTCTGTCACTGCAGTTTCATTTACTCATGTTTTATTGCTTCATGTAGTGACTTTACTTGTATCCCTTAATCCTCTTTATTCATTCTTATGGAAATCTGAATTCCTTATTTGCGTTCATTCATTGTTATGGGAATGCTGAATTCCATAATTCTATTCAAGCATTCTTATGGAAATGCCGAATTGCATTGCATTGCATTATCAATCACAGTCAACAATATGCACATGATTACTTGACTAAGTTATATTACAGTTATGTTATGTTTATGGAAGGCCCCGGTATCACTGCAAACGAATGAAAATCCATAATTTTCAAATGCCCGTGCCAGTGGAATCATCCAAATTAATATCTCATCTCCCAAGCAAACAAAGGTGGCAGTTGTCCCCATCATTACAGTCTCCGCACACGCCAAAAGACATAAGGCGAAACCACACAGAAAGTGAACACAATTGTCTGTTCCAAGTCATACAACATCATAATTCATTCTAAACAATCGGAATATATTCACGACTAAAACGGATGAAACGCACAGCTCACTGTCTGCACAGAGCACTTAACTCGGTAGCTCCTGCAACAAGCCGGATTACAGTTATGTATGGACTATATATACCAAATTAACCACAACAAAGTATTACATCAAGATCTATAAGATCATAAGAAGTGTAAATAAAGCAATCATTTATTATTGTTATTACTCAGAGCTTAATAATCCAATGTAGTGATGGTGGCCAAGTGGTTAGACTGGTTGATTCTCTCTGGTGGATGCAGTTAGGGTCAAAATGTGTTATTTTTCCTTACATCTTGAATTATTCCAGTGTTGTCATTACAGGACTTGCTTCCCCATCCATTTCATTAAGGGAGTCTAAGCCTGCTATCTTTGCCTCTCTTCTCGGTATTCTTCTCAAGGTGTCCTTTGAGGTCAGCCTATCTTTTTCTTATAATTTCTGAATTTTAGGGTTTGCTATTATCTTCTTATTATAAGGTCAATATATTCCCATCTTAGCTTTCTGATTATAGATGAGATTTTTATTTATTTTTCTGCATTGCCATTTCTCTTTTCTTTTTTCCTGCATAGCCTTTCCATTGTAAACAAAGTATTTTCCTGATACATTTCCTTCTACTGAATGGGAAATTAATACCCTAAACATCCTCTATTACGTGGCAAGTACACTGGAAAATGATGCTTTTACTTTCAGTCCATCATTTCACTTCTGGAGAGCCCAGATAGGCAGATATAGATAGCTTTTACTAAAATAGATAATGAAATAAATGAAGAGAAAGTTGAATCAATTCACAGCCATCGATACAGATATCGGGGATATCAAAAATAATAACTCGAACACAAAATATAATACATGATTATTATAGGTATATGTTTTTTTACGAGCTTATACTCAAGCTTTCATTTAATATGTTAGTTATAATGAACTATTTTATAAATGCCGAATTCCTTAAATCTGTTCATTCATTCATTTTGGAAATGCTGAACGACGGGAAATAGTTTCAGCGCCCAATGGTTGCAAGCATTTGTGGCCATTCTAAAATATAGTCCATCTTTACTTAAATTGCAGTATGTGGGCAAGAACGAGGTTAACAATAGATTCTGCTTTACTTGTCTTTTACTTGATATTTCTTGCAATGATCCAATCAGTTATATGTTTGTGTTTAACTTGAGGTTCATTCCACGATAATGACTGATAGTGTGAAATCCTGCAATATTATCTACCACCATTTGCCCTTTTTTCTAATTACCGTTTAAAACAAATAAAAAAAGACATAATCTTTGTACTTCTGTTGTCACAAAATTTGTGATTTCTTTTTACATCTTCTGCTTACTACGTCATAAAAAAATAGTTTTAAAAATAATCAAAATATATCTTTTAACCATAAATTCATACCACCAAATATGTTTTCTACCTGAGTTCACATGTTGACATTAACAAGGTAAATATAACACGATTAATGGTGGATAATTGAAATATGTTCCCGGATCGAAACAACCTCATGCTTGATTCCATACTTCAGCTGTTGTTGAATCAATATGACCATGTACGTCGGTGGGTTTCACTGTGGATTCCACCCTCATCAAAAATAGCTGATGGTATTAAACACAGTTAGGGGGAATAAATTAGAACAGCTAACAACCATTTCTGAACTATATCGATTAGCTCCCTTTGACCATATACGTGACTTTAAGACTCATCATCATTATCATCGCTTGCCTTCTCCACAACAAAGGTTGGCTACCATGGATCGCCATTCTACTCTGTTTCTTGCTTTGATGGTGCAGGCTGACATAGATTGACTTGTCCATCTTTTGATGTTACTCGTCCATGTTAGTCTTGGTCTGCCTCTGCCTCTTTTACCTTGTATTTTTCCTTCCAATATTACTTTTAATAGGCTGTTGTGTCTTTTAACATGCCCCAAAAATTTCATTTGTCTTGTCTTAATTGTATTTAGTAGTTCTCTTTTTATTTTCAGTTGTTTTAAAACTTTATCGTTTATTAACTTTTGTTTCCATCCAATTCTACCTATTCTTCTATAAATCCACATTTCAAAGGCTTCAATTTTCTGTTCTGTTTTCTTGTCTAATGTCCATGATTCTGCACCATACAGAAATATTGAGAAGATGTAACATTTTGCCATTCTTAGTTTCAGCCCTGCTGATATTTGTTTTGTTGTTAGTATATTTTTCATGGCATTGAAATTACTTTTTGCCATACCTATTATTTTGTTTATTTCAGTTTTGCATTTTCCATCATTGGTTATAGTTTGTCCCAGGTAGTTGTAGCTCTGGGCTGTCTTCAGATGTATTCCCTCAACTGTGATATTTAATTGTAGGTCTTAAGAATTTTCTTTGTTTATGATCATATTTTTTAGTCTTTTTTATATTCATATATAGTCCATATTTTTTGCTTGTTATGTTTATCACATTAAGCAATTGTTGTAAGTCTTTAGGATTTTCTGCTAGTAGAGCAGTATCATCAGCATATCTCAGGTTATTGATTATCTTTCCATTAATGTTTAGGCCTGGCATCTCTGAGATGTTTTTAAAGATTTGCTCAGTTTATAAATTGAACAAACTTGGTGATAGGATGCATCCTTGTCTTACTCCTCTTTTTATGTCCATGGGTGTAGAGTTCTCTTTGTTATATCTTATTATTGCTGTTTGTTCCCAGTACAAATTACATATTAGTCGTATGTCTGTGTCGTCTAGATTTATATCCTTTAGGCAGTCTATGAGTTGGTTATGGTGTATTCTAACGAAAGCTTTGGTGTAGTCTATAAAGCAGGCATATATTCGTTTGTTTACTTCTGTGTACTTTTCAATCAATGTTCTCATGCTGAATATGGCTTCTTTTGTGCCACTGTTTTTCCTGAATCCAAATTGTTGCTCATCTAATTCAGTATTGATTTTATTCTGAATCATTCCCTGTATAACTTTTAGTACAATTTTTTTACCTGGCTCATTAGGCTTATTGTTCTGAAATCACTGCATTCAACTGCACCGTTCCTTTTAGGCAATGCAATGAAAGTTGATGTTTTTAGATCGTTTGGTATGTATCCTGTATGGTATATGTCATTGCATCTGTCTGTGATCACTTCGATGCCAAACTCTTCTAGAGCCTGTATCATCTCTATCTGTATATTGTCAGGCCCTGCTGCCTTTCCCTTTTTCATTGTTTTTATAGCTTTTTCTACTTCAGATTTCCGGATTTTATAGCTTTTTCTACTTCAGATTTCCGGATTTTATAGCTTTTTCTACTTCAGATTTCAGGATTTTATAGCTTTTTCTACTTCAGATTTCAGGATTTTATAGCTTTTTCTACTTCAGATTTCAGGATTTTATAGCTTTTTCTACTTCAGATTTCAGGATTTTATAGCTTTTTCTACTTCAGATTTCAGGATTTTATAGCTTTTTCTACTTCAGATTTCAGGATTTTATTGCTTTTTCTACTTCAGATTTCAGGATGTTATTGCTTTTTCTACTTCAGATTTCAGGATTTTATTGTTTAAGACTAATTTTTAAAAAGCGTATTTCTGATTTGCTATGGATGCGAATGTGATTGTTCACAAGGAACAGATCTTGCCATTAGTCTGAACTATTACACAACAGTAGGGAGCCGAGATAGCTCAGTGGTTAGTGAACTGGACGACAAAGGACAAGAGGTAGGGTTCGATCCCAACTGACGGTACCGGGTCCACCCAACCATAAATTGGTATCGGTATTTTTTTTATGGGAAAATAAAGCGGCACGGGCGTAATACCGACCAAATTACCCCCAAAATTATGTGCTGAAGGTCTATAAAATTATGGTCACTAACACCATATTCCCTATACGTCACGTGCCGTGGCGGGGGTCTTTACTTACTACATTACCTAACAGTCGTAGTTGTACAGCGATGTTTAGTGATTGCTCACAATCTTTTTTTTTTTTTTAATTTTGCAGTACTACAAATACTAAAGAGAGATTTTTTGTCAGTTCCGAAATAAAATCTTTAGTGCACGTGTGTAGATACTACACATGAATTCTTTCAAGTGAAAGCTACAACAGAAAATGATATTTCCTGAGATTATTGGAAAGCCAATGAACAATTCCCTTGTTTTGTGGATATAATACATTTATGTGGATACTAGAAAGATGGAAACACAATTTTTTTTTTTTAAAGTTGAAATCTTGTTCTTTCTGAATAAGTGGGTGTGCTTGTTTGGTCTACCTTAGCGCAGTCTTGGTTGCTTGTTTGCTCTACCTTAGCGCAGTCTTGGTTGCTTGTTTGCTCTACCTTAGCGCAGTCTTGGTTGCTTGTTTGATCTACCTTAACGCAGTCTTGGTTGCTTGTTTGCTCTACCTTAGCGCAGTCTTGGTTGCTTGTTTGCTCTACGTAGGCGCAGTCTTGGTTGCTTGTTTGCTCTACCTTAGCGCAGTCTTAGTTGCTTGTTTGCTCTACCTTAGCGCAGTCTTGGTTGCTTGTTTGCTCTACATTAGCGCAGTCTTGGTTGCTTGTTTGCTCTACCTTAGCGCAGTCTTGGTTGCTTGTTTGCTCTACCTTAGCGCAGTCTTGGTTGCTTGTTTGCTCTACATTAGCGCAGTCTTGGATGCTTGTTTGCTCTACATTAGCGCAGTCTTGGTTGCTTGTTTGCTCTACCTTAGCGCAGTCTTGGTTGCTTGTTTGCTCTACCTTAGCGCAGTCTTGGTTGCTTGTTTGCTCTACATTAGCACAGTCTTGGTTGCTTGTTTGCTCTACCTTAGCGCAGTCTTGGTTGCTTGCTTGCTCTACCTTAGCGCAGTCTTGGTTGCTTGTTTTCTCTACCTTAGCGCAGTCTTGGTTGCTTGTTTGCTCTACCTTAGCGCAGTCTTGCTTGCTTGTTTGGTTAACATATTCTTGCACTTTGTAATTATCGTGGAATTATTATAGTATAGATGTCAAATTTGTGTTGATCTCAATCATTCGGATTAGTTAGAAAAAAAAACTGTGAAGTACTGAACTCTCAAATATCCTAGGATATTCAATGCTACCAACGTAGTGATGGTTTTCACTGTTGCATGCTCTTGGCTTTCTGTTTTAACCGAAATTGAATATTTCTTTCAATGAAAAAAAAAATATTTATGCTCTGTAATTTCAGTTGTATTGATTCATTCAAGCCTGTGTGATGTATTTGTCTAGTGAGTGTTCTCGTGACTGTATTGATTCATTCAAGCCTGTGTGATGTATTTGTATAGTGAGTGTTCTCATGACTGTATTGATTCATTCAAGACTGTGTGCTGTATTTGTGTAGTGAGTGTTCTCATGACTATATTGTTTCATTCAAGACTGTGTGATATATTTGTCTAGTGAGTGTTCTCATGACTGTATTGATTCATTCAAGCCTGTGTGATGTATTTGTATAGTGAGTGTTCTCATGACTGTATTGATTCATTCAAGACTGTGTGCTGTATTTGTGTAGTGAGTGTTCTCATGACTATATTGTTTCATTCAAGACTGTGTGATATATTTGTCTAGTGAGTGTTCTCATGACTGTATTGATTCATTCAAGACTGTGTGATGTCTTTGTGTAGTGAGTGTTCTCATGACTGTATTGTTTCATTCAGGCCTGTGTGATGTATTTGCCTAGTGAGTGTTCTCATGACTGTATTGTTTCATTCAGGCCTGTGTGATGTATTTGCCTAGTGAGTGTTCTCATGACTGTATTGTTTCATTCAGGCCTGTGTGATGTATTTGCCTAGTGAGTGTTCTCATGACTGTATTGTTTCATTCAGGCCTGTGTGATGTATTTGCCTAGTGAGTGTTCTCATGACTGTATTGTTTCATTCAGGCCTGTGTGATGTATTTGCCTAGTGAGTGTTCTCATGACTGTATTGTTTCATTCAGGCCTGTGTGATGTATTTGCCTAGTGAGTGTTCTCATGACTGTATTGTTTCCCTTTGACTGTGCGAAGGGTGTGTGTGTGGATCAATATTTGGCCAAGGATGTTACATTGATATCATATATCATATATCATATATCATATATCATATATCATCATCATCTAGTTTGTTCCTTTTGGAACTTGGTTACAATAACGATTAATATGAAATCTTCTCTAATCTTCTCTATTCTTCTCTATTCTTCTCCAGATATGCAACGTCTGCAGCAGTCATTCAAATCTCGTCTGTGATATCTTCCAGCAATATCTCTTCTAATCTTATGCTGTAGTAAGTAAAGGAAAGAGCCCCGTCACACCAAGTCACGTGTAGGGAATATGGTGTTAGTGACCATACTTTGTTATGGACCTTCGGTACATGTTTTTGAGGGTAATATGGTCGGTATTACGCCAGCGCTGCTTTACTTTCCCAGAAAAAAATATGAAACCCATTTAGTACTGGGTGAACCCGGAAGCCGTCGATCAGGATCGAAACCGACCTCTTGTTCTTTGTAGTCCAGTTCACTAACCAGCGAGCTATCGCGGCTCCCATAATCTTCTTCTGTCTCATCTACCAGTCGCCGTGTCTACGTAATGATTTGTTTTTTCCCTCTGTGTCATTTATATCGTTATATGTGACCGAACATTTTGTTTTCTTTGTTATATTCTCTGGCAGCCAACACATTTACTAGCCAGTTGAGTGAAATGACAAAGAGAGGAATCATAATAAGCAAAATACATTGTAATTGATATTTAGCTTCACAGAATACTCGTCAATATCCTTAACTCATCCGTTTTCTACTCGCTTCAAATCAACCAGTTTTATAAGCGCTGACCGTCCTTGGGAGATTTATTAACAGGAGCTTTGACCTTCATGAACTTCGCCCACGTGAGATAGCGCGGCATATTCTCAGGATAAGTATCGTAACAAAAAATTTGCTAAATTGAGCGTGATTTCGTATATCAACGAGAGGATGTTAAGAGAATTGTGAGGATATGACGAGCTAGACCAGAGATTCGTGTTGGTAATGTTTATGTAGAATAAATGAATGTCAGCCTGTCATTTGTGAGAGAAAACATATTTAGTGTGTCAGGAGCACGTCACTGGCTTATATTGCTTTTCTTCGGGGCTGCTCTTAAGTCATTGTAATAATATTACGACATCGTTGTTAGTTACGCTGTACTTAATACAAACTGTTATCTGACATTATTTGATAGACATAAATGTTTCCGCACCCACGTAAAGTTTTGGGCGCGGCTTTAAGAAATGAAATGTTTGATATTGATACGAGTTGCTGATAACTCAAGAAGATAACAAAGGAAAGACAAGAAAGCAGATAAGATAATATTATATCGCATAGTTATGTATCTCGTAAGCGACCAACTTAAATTTGCCATTGAAGTTAAACGTTTGCACGCGTTCAAGGAAATAGGACGGAACCCAATTATGGCTAGCTGATCTCTTAAGCAGATAAGATGATTTAAACAAGAAATTTTGCCGAAAACCAAAGATTTTTAGCTAGATATAGATATTTCGGGTCTCAAAAGACATCAGTGTTTATTACGAAAAGCAAGATTAGGAATATACGGAGTTCATATGAATAGTTGTTTATACAAGTTGTGCAGAGAAGTCATATTATAGAGTGTGTGATTTTATGCTGAGCACAAGCATTTATGTTTATGTAATTACAGAACCTTGGAGAGTATCACATAACAACGGCGGTAGCCTAGACACGAATACATAATCTGTAGTAATGATATAGATACCAGACATATCGTGAGAGGCGACCAAGATGACAGTCGAGAAGGACGTGCATGGAGCGACAATGTCAACAGAATTTACTGATGTATTTTTGGAAATGCTGGGACAAGAGGGTGGACGGGGATGGATATGGGGAATTCCAGAGAGCAACAGGTTCCATGAATAGAATAGAATACCTGCCAGCTGCTTCAATCACCTTTACAAACGTTGTTTATAACATCAAAACAAAACAAAATATCCCCTTTGTGTATTTAGCTGAAAAATGTTGAAGAAAGATGATTTTGGGAGTCTCGTCATCCCTCATGTGTGTCAGTAAACTAGTCAACACATACAGCGCTGCGGAAGACTAATAACGACGCTTAAATTGTCCCCATGATCTATTGCTTCATTGTTTGTCATTCTACCTCTTAATGGGATTCCAAGTTTGATGGTGTCTCGAGGGACACTTTCTTATTTTTCCTGTAGGTGTTTGTTGTCCAGGGCTAGACATAGAGTGTTCAATGCACACACTTTGTGTTTGTTGTCCAGGGCTAGACATAGAGTGTTCAATGCACACACTTTGTGTTTGTTGTCCAGGGCTAGACATAGAGTGTTCAATGCACACACTTTGTGTTTGTTGTCCAGGGCTAGACATAGAGTGTTCAATGCACACACTTTGTGTTTGTTGTCCAGGGCTAGACATAGAGTGTTCAATGCACACACTTTGTGTTTGTTGTCCAGGGCTAGACATAGAGTGTTCAATGCACACACTTTGTAGACGGCTACCAGACCACAATAAGAAGAGTCATCCCCATATGTCATACCGGTCAGCGCAGGCGATCACGTCCTTCCACAATCGTCTATTCTGTTGTGGACTGTTTCCCATCCCTTGACACCAAGCTATCTAGTATCTACACTCGTTGTCAACCACGATCTCTCTTTCCCTGTATTTTGCCAGTTGTAACCAAGTATTCCAACTTTCCTCTTCTCATGATGTGCCCGAAAAATGTTGATTGTTTCTTTCAAATGTTTTTTTATGAGCTCTCTTTTCGTGTTAGCCTCTTTGAGAATTTCCTCATTGGTCTTTTAAACTGTCCAGGGAACTTTCAACATTATTCTGAGAAATCCATCCCTGTGCCCTGTAATTGTCTTTTCATTTATTTATCTACTGTCCATGATTCGCTTCCATAGATCAGAATTGGCTCCGCATAGGTCCTATAGCTACGATGAACTTTTTTTTCTAGCTTCTTTTGACATTGACCTATTGCAAAATACGTTTTATTTTATTAAATGATATTTTGGCCTGAGTTATTTTGCTTTTTATTTCTATTGGGCCTCTTCCATTTGTAGTTATTATTGTGCCATAGTATTTGAGACGTCACACTTGTTTCAGATTTCTCATATTTTATGTTGCAAAATGGTGATTGATTCTTGGATATGACCATTACTTCTGTTTTCTTACTGTTCAGGCTGAGACCTTCCTTGTTGCTTTTTTTTTTTACTATTATGTCTATCATGTCTTGTAGTTTATTCTCAGTCTCTGATTTAAAACTGTATCATCCGCATATCGCAAATTGTTTATGTGAATAGAATAGAATATAGAATGTAAAAACAAGGTAAAATTAATCAATAGTGTTCTTTTAACAACATATAGTACTGTCTAGATAATACATAATGATATAACAACATATAGTATTGTCTACACAACACATAACGATATCACAACATCCAGAACTATCTTGACATTGTAAAACAGTATTTAGAACTGTCTTCACAGTGCATCACAGCATCAAGAACTATCTTAACAATGTATAACAACATCTAGAACTATCTTGACAATGTATAACAACATCCAGAACTATCTTAACAATGTATAACAACATCTAGAACTATCTTAACAATGTATAACAACATCTAGAACTATCTTAACAATGTATAACAACGTCCAGAACTATCTTAACAATGTATAACAACGTCCAGAACTATCTTAACAATGTATAACAAAATCCAGAACTATCTTGACAATGTATAGCAACATCCATAACTATCTTGACAATGTATAACAACATCCAGAACTATCTTGACAATGTATAACAACATCCAGAACTATCTTAACAATGTATAACAACATCCAGAACTATCTTAAAAATGTATAACAACGTCCAGAACTAACTTATCAATGTAAAACAATAGGTAGAACTATCTTGACAGTGCATAACTACACTCATAATTGTCTTGTGAATGTATAACAACACCTAGAACTGTCTTGTGAATGTATAACAACACCTACAACTGTCTTGTGAATGTATAACAACACCTAGAACTGTCTTGAGAATGTATATTAACAATAAGAACTGTTTGAAAATGTATAACAAAATCTACAACTGTCTTGTGGATGTATATAAATCGTGTAGTTAGTAATTGTCTCCTAACTTTTATAATAGACAAAGTTCCAAAAATAATTTCACCCAAAGACCGATAATCCACGGGAAGGATTCGACGGAAGGCAACAGAAAACCACCGTGGTAACTTCTTTGTACAATCATGAATCGCCACAACAATAGAAATAACGATTACAACGTTAAGGGGGATTCCAATGGAAAACCCTCGTTCGGTAGAGGACATCATGTGCTACAGGTGATACATGATCGTCATCAAGCTACTGTAAGCAAAATAAAGATAAAACAAACTCTAAAGATAGGTACTTGGAATGTGAGAACACTCATGCAGAAGGGTAAACTAGAAAACATCATACAAGAAATGAAAAAAATGGGTTTACAATTACTGGGACTTTGCGAAATGAGATACACCGGATCAGGTGAGATTTATTCTGATAAACATAAAATAATCTATTCTGCAGGTACTGAACACCAAAGAAGAGTAGATATCATCTTGGATGCAGAAAGAGCAAGAACAGTGAAAGGATTTTACCCAATATCTGACAGAGTCCTTTTAGTGAAATTGAATGGAAAGCTAATAGACATAAATCTTATGCAAGTTTATGCACCAACAGCAGACAGTCTAGAGGAAACAATTGATAAATTTTACAACGAGTTAAATGGGCACTTCATAAATGCAAACCAGATGAAAACACCATAGTTCTAGGGGATTTTAACGCAAAAGTAGGAAAGGAAAGAGTTGAGGAAGTAGAAGGTCATTATCGCTTAATTAAGCGAGAGGAATGAAAGGGTGAGAAACTTATTGACTGGGCAAGAACACACAACATGATGATAGGAAACACCTGGTTTAAGCAACATCCAAGACTTATGTGGACATGGAAAAGCCCAGGGGACAACGCACGTAATCAAATTGATTATATAATGATAAGCAATAGATTTAGAAACAGTCTGGTGTGTGTGAAAACTAGGCCAGGAGCAGATTGCAATAATGATCATGTACTAGTTGTGGGAAAGCTTAGAGTAAAATTAAAACAACAAAACGAGCCTCACTTAACATCAAGTTAAATTTAGATTTACTAAAATCAGACAAGAAGCTGCAAGGCAAATATAAAATCAGAATTCAGAACTGGTACAATGCAATAGAGAAGATACAAAGCATTGATGAACAGTGGGAAATGCTAAAAGAATCAATGCAACAAACATCAAAAGAGTTCATTCCGCCACTGAGGACAAATTCAAGAAAGAAATGGAAGACAGATGACATTTTGCAGCTAATGGATACATGAAGAAGAAATAAAGATAATAAAGATGAGTATAAAAGATTAAACAAAGAAATTGTAGTAAAATGCAATGCAGCAAAAGAAACATGGCTAAAAGAGAGATGCAAAGAGATTGATGATGATGATGATGATGATGCGTTCGTCCGATGATTTGAGGTATTCTAACGGATACGAACCGTAGACTTCCTCCTCGTCATCCGCCCTTAAAAGGACGTTAAGTGGACGTAGTTACGTTGTGTTGCAGTTTGCAGTGTAACACTGTGATATCTGCGCCTTTCGGCCCAACACATCCGATTTCAGCCGACGCTTTTTTGTGTACCGGGTTCGTCTTCCCACTTCGATCCCTGCTCGCTTGGCCAGACTAGACAGGTTAGTCTGTTTCTAGAGGCACCACGAAGAGGTGTAGCAGGGTCTGGATGGTTCTGGTTCACCGATCCTGGCGCAAGCCATCAGTTGTGAGTCACTGACGACTTCCAGCTCTGGTGCTGGGGGGGCGCGCCTTCGCCTCCAAAGAGATTGAAATGCAACAAAAAGGAGATGCTAAAGCTTTATACAAACAATTTTAGGAATTAGCAGGAAGAAAAACGCAATAAAAAATGGATGTCTAAGATCAAAGGAAGGAGAACTGTTGATTGTCAAGAAAACATAAGGGAACGATGGACAGAATACATTAAAGATCTTTATAATGATGAACGAACGGATTTAAATATTAAGGATAATGGAAAAGACCAGAAATACTCAGAGAAGAAGTGGAAGATGCCTTGCGCAATTTGAAAGCAGGCAAAGCTCCTAGACCAGATAATATAACTAAAGAAGAGATTGAAGCCATGGGTGATATTGGAATAGAAATAATAACAAAAATATTGAATGATATCTACAACAGCGGATATATACCAGCTGACATGCTCAAATCAATATTCATAGCCCTACCAAAGAAATCTGGTGCGATTGAATGTGATGATCATCGCACAATAAGCCTTATGAGTCATATGACTAAAATATTACTAAGAATCATCATGCGAAGAGTGCGAAACAAAATCATTCCAGAAATTAGCGATGAGCAGTGTGGTTTTGTTAGAGATAAAGGAACAAGCAATGCCATTTATATCATAAGATCTTTAGTAGAAAGAGCCATAGAGGTGAAAACAGATCTATGCCTATGTTTTATAGATTACACCAAGGCATTTGATAAAGTAAAGCACCAAGAAATAATCAAAATTTTAGAAAGCATAAACGTAGACAGCAAAGATCTAAGAATAATAAAGAACATGTACTGGCAACAAACAGCGGCTATAAGAACTGGAAACAAATTAAGAATGTTTTAACAAATAAAACAAGGTGTTAGACAAGGTTGTGTGCTGTCACCAGATATGTTTAATATTTATAGTGAGATTATTTTAAGATCCATAAGGGGCATGCCTGGAATAACAATTGGAGGTCATAATATAAATAATCTAAGGTATGCGGATGATACAGTCTTAATCGCTAAGAGTGAAAATGAGTTACATTGTTGGACATTATAGTGAAAGAAAGCAAAAATAAAGGACTCAGCCTTAATAGCAAAAAGACAGAAGTAATGGTAACAACAAAGAAAAAGACATCATCTCAGTGCAAAATAAAGTCAAGTGGGACAATATTAAAACAGGTAAATGAATTTAAATATTTGGGAACTTTGTTAACCTCAGACGGAAGATGTACAGACGAGGTGAGATGCAGAATGGGTCAGGCAAAAGCAGCTTTCCAAAAAATGAGGAAAATACTATGCAATCCATTTTTGACAATAGAAACAAGAAAAAGAGTTCTTAAATGTTATGTAGAGCCAGTCTTGATATATGGATGCGAATCATGGGCAATAGGGCAAAAGACAAGAAAATCACTGGAGTCTGTAGAAATGTGGTTTTACAGAAGAATGTTGAGAATACCATGGACATCTAAGAAGAGTAATGAAGAGGTTCTGAGAAAGGTTAAAACAAAAAGAGAGCTAATTTCCAATATTAGGAAGAAACAATCATCATTTTTTGGCCATGTAATAAGAAGAGAACAATTGGAATATATTGTAACAACTGGAAAAATTGAGGGACGAAGAGATAGAGGGAAACAAAGAGAAAAGATACCAGACATCTTAAGAGAATGGTTTGGCAGAAGATCAACAACAGAAATGATAAAGAACTGTCGAGAGCGAAAGTTATGGAGAGACATGATCACCTACGCCTGTAGGACCAGTATTTGATGATGATGACATGTTAGATGATCAAGTGGAGGGAGAGGAAAGTAGGATGTTGAAATAAGAAAGGAGAGAGAGAGAGAGAGAGAGAGAGAGAGAGAGAGAGAGAGAGAGAGAGAGATGTATGCTACATGAGGAGAGGTTGGATGAGCGACGAGATATAAAATAGAAAGATGGAGAAGAGCACGAGACTCAAGATTCGACCTACATTAGTAAAAAGAGAAAAAAAATGAATCATAAAAAGTGTATGTAAAAAACTTAGCTTGAGCAACCTGTCCGTCCTCCGTGAAGGAATACTATGTCTGGAAGGCATCATGTGACGGAAACACGCGAGGTATAGAGAGACATAGAAGGACCTGGATCGTAGGATAAAAACTATGAGGGGGGGGAGGCAAACTGTGTAAACAAAAGTCGATGGTCAGGGGAATGAATAGAAGCCCGAAACTAAGGCCAGGGAAGGGCAAGACTGCGTTCCAACAACGAGCCGGGGAAAGAGGGAGATAAGTGGCCTCATAAATCTACTCAGACAATGCATGAGGGCACCCCGGCAAAAGGTGTAAAGAAGGGGTGAATAAAAAGACAAGGTAGTGAACTAGGAGATGAGTAAGAGAGATAGTCTCTACAGAATGGATAGCCTGGAACTAGGAGATGAGTCAGAGAGATAGTCTCTACAGAATGGATGAGCTGCAACTAGGAGATGAGTGAGAGAGATAGTCTCTACAGAATGGATGGGCTGGAACTAGGAGATGAGTAAGAGAGATAGTCTACAGAATGGATGAGCTGCAACTAGGAGATGAGTGAGAGAGATAGTCTATACAGAATAGATAGGCTGGAACTAGAAGATGAGTAAGAGAGATAGTCTCTAAAGAATGGATGAGCTGGAACTAGGAGATGAGTAAGAGATATAGTCTCTACAGAATGGATGGGCTGGAACTAGGAGATGAGTAAGAGATATAGTCTCTACAGAATGGATGGGCTGGAACTAGGAGATGAGTAAGAGAGATAGTCTCTACAGAATGGATGGGCTGGAACTAGAAGATGAGTAAGAGAGATAGTCTCTACAGAATGGATGAGCTGGAACTAGGAGATGAGTAAGAGAGATAGTCTCTACAGAATGGATGGGCTGGAACTAGGAGATGAGTAAGAGAGATAGTCTCTACAGAATGGATGGGCTGGAACTAGGAGATGAGTAAGAGAGATAGTCTCTACAGAATGGATGAGCTGGAACTAGGAGATGAGTAAGAGAGATTGTCTCTACAGAATGGATGAGCTGGAACTAGGAGATGAGTAAGAGAGATAGTCTCTACAGAATGGATGAGCTGGAACTAGGAGATGAGTAAGAGAGATTGTCTCTACAGAATGGATGGGCTGGAACTAGGAGATGAGTCAGAGAGATAGTCTCTACAGAATGGATGAGCTGCAACTAGGAGATGAGTGAGAGAGATAGTCTCTACAGAATGGATGGGCTGGAACTAGGAGATGAGTAAGAGAGATAGTCTACAGAATGGATGAGCTGCAACTAGGAGATGAGTGAGAGAGATAGTCTATACAGAATAGATAGGCTGGAACTAGAAGATGAGTAAGAGAGATAGTCTCTAAAGAATGGATGAGCTGGAACTAGGAGATGAGTAAGAGATATAGTCTCTACAGAATGGATGGGCTGGAACTAGGAGATGAGTAAGAGATATAGTCTCTACATAATGGATGGGCTGGAACTAGGAGATGAGTAAGAGAGATAGTCTCTACAGAATGGATGGGCTGGAACTAGAAGATGAGTAAGAGAGATAGTCTCTACAGAATGGATGAGCTGGAACTAGGAGATGAGTAAGAGAGATAGTCTCTACAGAATGGATGAGCTGGAACTAGGAGATGAGTAAGAGAGATAGTCTCTACAGAATGGATGGGCTGGAACTAGGAGATGAGTAAGAGAGATAGTCTCTACAGAATGGATGAGCTGGAACTAGGAGATGAGTAAGAGAGATTGTCTCTACAGAATGGATGAGCTGGAACTAGGAGATGAGTAAGAGAGATAGTCTCTACAGAATGGATGAGCTGGAACTAGGAGATGAGTAAGAGAGATTGTCTCTACAGAATGGATGGGCTGGAACTAGGAGATGAGTAAGAGAGATAGTCTCTACAGAATGGATGAGCTGGAAATGGATGAGTGGAGAGGTAGGTCAAAGGGTGGGGGGGGGGAGAGGAAGAAGTATATACCAGAGGAAGAGATAATGAGAGGAAGAATAAGAAAACCGGTATAAGTAAAGTGGGTAGGGAGAAGGGCGGTAGAGTGATGGAGGGTGGTACGCAGGAGATTGGTACATAGAGAGGTAGAGAAGTATCAGAGGAGGAGATATGGCGAGGAGGGATAGTAGGTATAGGGGAGTAGTGGCTACAAGAGAATAGAGAAGGAAGAGGTGAGCTGGGAGTAGATCAGTAGAGAAGTAGGAAAGACGAGGATCAATTGAAGTGGGCAGAGAGATGGTGCAGTTAGGTAGATAGGTAATAAAGTGATAAGGAGGCTATGAAGGTAGTCCGAGGAGAGAAGGGGGGGGGGGTTTGGATGAAGAAGACAAGATGAGGGGTTACTCAAAGAGGATATGGAAAGATGGGATGGGTGAGGAGTAGACGAACAGAGAAGTGAAGTAGGAAGAGGAGTACATAGGTGGGAGGATGGAGTCGGAGGAAGAAGGGTCCTCAGAGAGACAGGGATACATTGATGCCACGAGGGGTGAGGCAACCCCAACGAGCGATCAGACGATTCTCAAGAGTGAGACGACTGTGGTTATCAGAGGAGCACGATATTAGGCCGGTGACTAAGACATCAGCCTTCCCCGTGTGACCCCTCGAGTTAAAGTGGGCTGCTACAGGAGTGTCCGCATCTCGGGTGATGTCATATAGGTGTTCACGGCACCCATCACCGATACGTCACCGGATTGACCGATGTAGGTCAACTTGCATCGCTTACAGATGATGGCATAAATGATGTTCCGCGATGTGCAAGTGAATCCCTCTCTGATCTCAAAAGGACCAATGGGGAAGAGAACAGTGTCCGTCTGGACCAATGGGGAAGAGAACCGTGTCCGTCTGGACCAATGGGAAGAGAACCGTGTCCGTCTGGACCAATGGGGAAGAGAACCGTGTCCGTCTGGACCAATGGGGAAGAGAACTGTGTCCGTCTGGACCAATGGGGAAGAGAACCGTGTCCGTCTGGACCAATGGGGAAGAGAACAGTGTCGGTCTGGACCAATGGGGAAGAGAACAGTGTCGGTCTGGACCAATGGGGAAGAGAACAGTGTCCGTCTGGACCAATGGGGAAGAGAACAGTGTCGGTCTGGACCAATGGGGAAGAGAACAGTGTCGGTCTGGACCAATGGGGAAGAGAACCGTGTCCGTCTGGACCAATGGGGAAGAGAACCGTGTCCGTCTGGACCAATGGGGAAGAGAACCGTGTCCGTCTGGACCAATGGGGAAGAGAACCGTGTCCGTCTGGACCAATGGGGAAGAGAACAGTGTCCGTCTGGACCAATGGGGAAGAGAACAGTGTCGGTCTGGACCAATGGGGAAGAGAACAGTGTCGGTCTGGACCAATGGGGAAGAGAACAGTGTCCGTCTGGACCAATGGGGAAGAGAACCGTGTCCGTCTGGACCAATGGGGAAGAGAACAGTGTCGGTCTGGACCAATGGGGAAGAGAACAGTGTCGGTCTGGACCAATGGGGAAGAGAACAGTGTCGGTCTGGACCAATGGGGAAGAGAACCGTGTCCGTCTGGACCAATGGGGAAGAGAACCGTGTCCGTCTGGACCAATGGGGAAGAGAACCGTGTCCGTCTGGACCAATGGGGAAGAGAACAGTGTCGGTCTGGACCAATGGGGAAGAGAACAGTGTCGGTCTGGACCAATGGGGAAGAGAACAGTGTCCGTCTGGACCAATGGGGAAGAGAACAGTGTCGGTCTGGACCAATGGGGAAGAGAACAGTGTCGGTCTGGACCAATGGGGAAGAGAACAGTGTCCGTCTGGACCAATGGGGAAGAGAACCGTGTCCGTCTGGACCAATGGGGAAGAGAACAGTGTCGGTCTGGACCAATGGGGAAGAGAACAGTGTCGGTCTGGACCAATGGGGAAGAGAACAGTGTCGGTCTGGACCAATGGGGAAGAGAACCGTGTCCGTCTGGACCAATGGGGAAGAGAACCGTGTCCGTCTGGACCAATGGGGAAGAGAACAGTGTCGGTCTGGACCAATGGGGAAGAGAACAGTGTCCGTCTGGACCAATGGGGAAGAGAACAGTGTCCGCCTGGACCAATGGGGAAGAGAACTGTGTCCGCCTGGACCAATGGGGAAGAGAACAGTGTCGGTCTGGACCAATGGGAAGAGAACAGTGTCCATCTCTAGAACGTGGTCGCAAGTTTTGCATACCCTGCGCTTGCAGCGGAAAGTACCTCGATGGCTGGGGAGGGAGCCGGAAGGCGGCCTCTAACTAGAAAGTCACGGAGGTTCCGGTCACGTCTAAAGGCCACTAATGGAGGGTCGTGGAAGAGCAGACGAGTAGAAGGATCAGATCGAAGAATAGGGAGGTAGCGGTGGATGGTCCTAATCACAGCGTAATGGTGAGGGTGATAGGTGAGGGTGATGGGTGAGGGCCAGTACTACTCTATCAGAGGGGGGATGAGTAGAGGGGGTAAGAGCAGACTGACGTGAAGTGTGGAGAACTCGACGCAGGGCAGGGAGGAGAGCTGATTCTGGATAGAGGCGTCGGCGGAAGAAATCAAGCATGAGGTGGGCGTTGTGAAGGAAATCTTCATCGTCTTGGCAAAGTCGACGAAGTCTGAGAAGCTGAGAATAAGGAAGAGAGTTCTTGCAGGATGTAGGATGAGAGGAGTCGTAGCGGAGGAAACTGTGGGAGTCGGTGGCCTTGTAGAAGACCGAGGTGAGAAGCTGAGAGGTGCCCAAGGAGACTGCGATGTCTAGGAAAGATACGGAGGAGGTGAAGATGTGGTAGGTGATGTGGATAGAGGCGTGAAAATATCCGACATCATCGATGAAACGGGAGATCTCATCCTCTGGACGGTCAGTCAGACCGATGCAATCATCGATGTACCTACGATACATAAGGGGGAGAGGGCCCCCGTAAGTTTGGATGATTTGGTGTTCGAGGTAGCCCATGAAGCCAAACATGTAGGAAGGACAACATGTACGAGCGTGCTAGGTATGTACAGCATCAAACATGTAGGAAGAACAACATGTACGAGCGTGCTAGGTATGTACAGCATCAAACATGTAGGAAGGACATGTACGAGCGTGCTAGGTATGTACAGCATCAAACATGTAGGAAGTACAACATGTACGAGCGTGCTAGGTATGTACAGCATCAAACATGTAGGAAGGACAACATGTACGAGCGTGCTAGGTATGTACAGCATCAAACATGTAGGAAGGACAACATGTACGAGCGTGCTAGGTATGTACAGCATCAAACATGTAGGAAGGACAACATGTACGAGCGTGCTTGGTATGTACAGCATCAAACATGTAGGAAGGACAACCTCAACGAGCTCGCTAGGTATGTACATAGTCAACGAGCTACTGAAACTATTGTTACGTATGCACTTCATCTGCGTGATTGTACTGAACACTTATGAGTTTGTCGGGAGCGTTGTTATGTCCGCTGTTACAACAATGAGTTAACAATATTCTTATCATTATCATCGTTTATAGCTTCGTCTTATCCTTGCAATTATTTCCTGGCACATTAAAAATTTAATAGAATAAATTATGTAGCTTTGATGTCACCTCTTCATGGTTAAAGGAAGAAATAGGTTCTCACTTATTTCTCCACCAATCCGCAGTATGTTCACACCTGTGTGAAATAAATGTATTAGCGTATATCGTGCTTGACGTTAATTGCAAGTACTATGTTTGCGTGCCTTGCACTACTAGACTAGTGTGTCACAGTTCCGGTCCCTGAGAGTTCCACAAACAGGAATTTAAAAATCATGGCTTTCCAGACACAATAAAAGTGCACGCCACCTGTATGCTAACCCTCTCTTGTCTTCTGCCCTTATAGTCAGAATCTCTCGCACTCGCCACGTCTCGGTTTACACTGATGGAACCAAATTCGAGCTTTGTGCGGGGGAGTGCTGAGAGAAAGGAGGCCTAACTATCTCCTGAGGCAAATGCACATTTCTCTTTGAGGCTTGCTATCTCCACATTAAAAAATAAATAGCAAAATAGTGAGCAAATAGCATAATAATAGTTTTATATGCAGAAACTTCACTTATATTGGACAAATATACACCCAGAAGGGAGAGCACTCGTTCGATATTTGTAGGTCGGAGATGCATCCGGCCTGACGATCCTTGGACTCTTTTCTTATCTCTTCCCTACTTCAATGCCGCCTCCCCCGCATTGTTCCAGAGACCTAGTTTCTGCTACAGAAGCCAGCAGGAAGTGGCAGGTCACGTTTTGACTTAAGAAGGGAACTAGTTTGCAGCCAGGAGAAATTAATTCACTTATTACTCCAACAATAATCTCCACATTAACTCCCTTAATGTTAGCCTCCTTGCACCAAATATGCATTTATGTAAAACCGGAGTTTTCTTATTTATTAGTCGCCATATCAAGACTCATGTTCACATCTTAGAATTTTCACATTTTTTAAACAAATCAGTTAAATCGCAATTAAATTATGGATGAATTATTCATAATGAAATAAAATAATGTGTAAACTTCTACATTAATATGAAAGTAGTGCAATAATAACATTTGAAACAACGAAACTAAGCACTTTTATGAATCTGGCAGGGTTTGTATTATAATTATCATAGATTAGATCATATGATGTCTTGTATCTAGGAAACAACCTCGATTCTCCGTCCATCTCTAGCTGGCGAACTTCTTCTCGTCGTTTTATTTTCCCCTCATTATCGATCTCGTTGCTGGCGTGTCGACTCAGCGAGCCTACAGCGAGGCTTGCTCGCATTTAGAAGCACTCGCTCATTTCCTTTTTCCTCACCGCCCGCTGTATATTCCGCCCGCTGTAATGCTGGGGGAAAACGGGGAAGGTTTGTGGTGGTGGTAGTAGTGGCTGCACTAGCTGTGGTGGTGGTGGCGGCCTGAGAGGACAGCGGCGTCCAGAGCAAAGGAGCGGGGTCTGAGGCTCCATCTTATCAACACAGACCACACGCACGGGTTCCTCCATACACGCACAAACCTGGATGCAAACTGGAAAACTGACTCACTTCTAATTTGAACCTTGATTCATCTACCAGGAAGTACAAGGCAGTAAACTACAAACATTTAATTAATGCAAGGCCTACTACGTTTAACTAGAGTTTGCCAGGATTTTCAAGCAAGTTGGGCTATTTTCCAAGCATCGTCTGGGTTATGGATTGTCAATAATGGTAATATTCGGTTTGGATACATCAAATAACGTACGCACAGTGTATCTAGTGTGTATCGTTCGACTGTGAGCCGTGCAGACGTGCGTGCTGGATTCTTTGAGAGCTGCCTTTATTCAAGTCTGTGTTGTAAATTTCATTCCTGCAACGACAATTTGGTGCTCCTGCAGGCTGTTAATACTTGGTTAGTTGGATAAAAAAAATTGTTCGATAAAATTGTTATCTTTTAACTTCAGAGTCTATTTGTGCGTGAAATTTTCCTGGATCAATGCAAATAAGGATAAACTGAGAGGTCAGACTACACAGTCCAAGCAGGCAGCACACAGAACGGACACAGTTATACCTCTTGGCGGTACGTACTGAGAAATGCTTGTCTAACATGCTGGTAAAAGGGGCAATTATTTGCATGCACTTAACGATAAATTTACGATATATGCTATGTGTTTAAGCATACAGTGTATGTAAGATATGCGGTGTGTGTTAGGTGTATGGCTGATAATATAATAACTAGTGGTTGTGTGTTGACTTTTCAGCTTAGTTCTAAAGGGTTCGTATATGAGGACAACATATAAGGGTCAGCATCTCTGTATATAAAGTACCCGCCTTGTTAAACTGGGTAAATGTGATAACAGTATGACATGATTAGCTACCTCATCATTTGATTAATCTGTTTCTAGTGGTTGCAGGTATGAGGTCGAAGCTCGCCCAGTGAGTTGATTTAATTATACAGACTAGCCTGATAACTTAGTTCTGAAACATCACATTCTAATCAACTACGTTATGTCGGCGCTAAAACTTCACATTGTAATCAACTACGTTATGTCGGCGCTAAAACTTCACATTCTAATCAACTACGTTATGTCGGCGCTAAAACTTCACATTGTAATCAACTACGTTATGTCGGCGCTAAAACTTCACATTCTAATCAACTACGTTATGTCGGCGCTAAAACTTCACATTGTAATCAACTACGTTATGTTGGCGCTAAAACTTCACATGGTAATCAACTACGTTATGTCGGCGCTAAAACTTCACATGGTAATCAACTACGTTATGTCGGCGCTAAAACTTCACATTGTAATCAACTACTGTATTTTGGTTATAAAACTTCACATTGTAATCAACTACGTTATGTCGGCGCTAAAACTTCACATTGTAATCAACTACTGTATTTTGGTTATGAAACTTCACATTGTAATCAACTACTGTATTTCGGTTCTGAAACTTCACATGGTAATCAACTACTGTATTTCGGTTCTGAAACTTCACATGGTAATCAACTACTGTATTTCGGTTCTGAAACTTCACATGGTAATCAACTACTGTATTTTGGTCCTGAAACTTCACATGGTAATCAACTACTGTATTTCGGTTTTGAAACTTCACATTGTAATCAACTACTGTATTTCGGTTCTGAAACTTCACATGGTAATCAACTACTGTATTTCGGTTTTGAAACTTCACATTGTAATCAACTACTGTATTTCGGTTTTGAAACTTCACATGGTAATCAACTACTGTATTTCGGTTTTGAAACTTCACATTGTAATCAACTACTTTGTTTCAGTCCTAAAACTTCACATTGTAATCAACTACTGTATTTCGGTCCTGAAACTTCGCATGGTAATCAACTACTGTATTTCGGTCCTGAAACTTCGCATGGTAATCAACTACTGTATTTCGGTCCTGAAACTTCGCATGGTAATCAACTACTGTATTTCGGTCCTGAAACTTCGCATGGTAATCAACTACTGTATTTCGGTTCTGAAACTTCACATGGTAATCAACTACTGTATTTAGGTTTTGAAACTTCGCATGGTAATCAACTACTGTATTTAGGTTTTGAAACTTCACATGGTAATCAACTACTGTATTTAGGTTTTGAAACTTCGCACGGTAATCAACTACTGTATTTAGGTTTTGAAACTTCGCATGGTAATCAACTACTGTATTTCGGTTCTGAAACTTCGCATGGTAATCAACTACTGTATTTCGGTCCTGAAACTTCGCATGGTAATCAACTACTGTATTTAGGTTTTGAAACTTCGCATGGTAATCAACTACTGTATTTCGGTTCTGAAACTTCGCATGGTAATCAACTACTGTATTTAGGTTTTGAAACTTCGCATGGTAATCAACTACTGTATTTCGGTCCTGAAACTTCGCATGGTAATCAACTACTGTATTTCGGTTCTGAAACTTCACATGGTAATCAACTACTGTATTTTGGTCCTGAAACTTCGCATGGTAATCAACTACT
This sequence comes from Megaustenia siamemsis, assembly GCA_032433765.1. NCBI lineage: Eukaryota > Metazoa > Mollusca > Gastropoda > Stylommatophora > Ariophantidae > Megaustenia > Megaustenia siamemsis. The sequence goes on along the minus strand of JAVIAB010000139.1, from coordinate 1,486,118 downwards.
GTATTTAGGTTTTGAAACTTCGCATGGTAATCAACTACTGTATTTAGGTTTTGAAACTTCGCATGGTAATCAACTACTGTATTTAGGTTTTGAAACTTCGCATGGTAATCAACTACTGTATTTCGGTTCTGAAACTTCGCATGGTAATCAACTACTGTATTTCGGTTCTGAAACTTCGCATGGTAATCAACTACTGTATTTCGGTTCTGAAACTTCCCATGGTAATCAACTACTGTATTTCGGTTCTGAAACTTCACATTTTAATCAACTACTGTATTTCGGTTCTGAAACTTCGCATGGTAATCAACTACTGTATTTAGGTTTTGAAACTTCACATGGTAATCAACTACTGTATTTAGGTTCTGAAACTTCACATGGTAATCAACTACTGTATTTCGGTTCTGAAACTTCACATGGTAATCAACTACTGTATTTAGGTTTTGAAACTTCACATGGTAATCAACTACTGTATTTCGGTTCTGAAACTTCACATGGTAATCAACTACTGTATTTCGGTTCTGAAACTTCACATGGTAATCAACTACTGTATTTAGGTTTTGAAACTTCACATGGTAATCAACTACTGTATTTCGGTTGCGATGCTTGTACAAAAATACCGCTTGTTTTTAAGCCCAAGTTTAACAAACAGGACGGGATCTTCCTGGAGTTTTGTATAAGGATACGTAAGGATACTCTGTACTTCTTTTTTAACAATCTGCGCTTTGCAAGTATTCTATTCTTGTGTTTTCACCATCTTTTAAGGAATAAGGCACCAGAAGGAGCTCTCCATTCTTATCTAATGTATATCCTTTGATGTCTCTTCAAATCCCCCCCCCCCCCAATAAAAATTAATATTCATGATCTTTGTCTAAAGTACTCGTCTTCACGTGTATCAAGATATGACATCTTTTCTCTGTCAATCTACCTTTATATGTTGTATGGTTTATGACATCTTTACAGACGGTTGATAGCAAGCAATCATGATAAGTCTGAGGTTTGGAACGAAATGTTAGTGTTTTATGCTTGATGCTGTTGTTACCGAACAGCTTCTCTCATGGCTGAATCTGCTAATATTGTATAGATATAGGCATCCGCAGAACGAACAAGATGTATTCGTGGTGCCTGGCTTCGTCTTCGTTCTCCTCTAACATAACTCAACCACCTTAACCAACGACTCCAAAGTGTTGCCATGGTGGATAGTAGTTTGGCTTCTTTTTAAGACATTGTGGTTAGTTACTTTGTCCTGATATTTGATGTTCATAATCTATCGTAAGTAACACACATGAACTCTATTTAACCTTTTATCCTGCCCTGCATAGGTAGTCCGAGTTTTTGATCCATATAGGAGGGTACAAAGCACACAAATATGGTAAATTTGAATCTTAGTCCTGAGTGTTAAATTGGTGTTGGTCCATGCTCTGTCTTTAAGTTTACCAAATGTGGGCGCTGCCTTTCCGATTTGAGAATTTATTTCTTTTTCAAGGGAGACGGTGGTTGTGACCATAGAACCGAAATAGGTGACCTTTCTCACAGTTTCAAGGGGAGTGTTATACGTTATAGCTGCGGGGCTGGCTACACCATGTTGAAGCACCACCGCCTTCTAGATACTTATTGACAGGGCGAATAAATCACATGATCTAACTAGATTGTCAATGATTGACTGCAGGACGGGTACATCGTGAGCAACCAGTACTGCTTCCTCAGCGAATAGATGCTACTTGATTAGGGTCTCAGTTATTTTAAATGTTGACCTCAGACGTGCAAGATTGAATAAGGAGCCGTCAGATCTTGTACCGATGAAGATGTCTCCAGAGATGGTTTCAAACTCATTGTGTAGAAGGGCAGCGAAAAATAACCTGAATAGAGTATGGGCAACGACACATCCTTAATTGACTCCGCAGTTCATCTCAAAAGGCTGGGAAGATCTACCGTCGAACCGAATGTTGACGGACATATTGTTGTTGTTAAACGACTTGATCACCTTGAGCAATGTAGGAGGGCAGCCAACATTTGCCAGCACCCTGTATAGACCTGCTCTGCTCACGATGTCAAAAGCCTTTGTGAAATCAACGAAGGCTATAACAAGAGGTCTTCCTTTTTCCTGACACTTCTGAAGCTGACGGAGAGTACAAATCATATCGGTCGTTGACCGTCCAGCTCCAAAGCCGTTTGTTCATTGTTCCTCACTTATTTCTGGTTTTATTTTGTTCCTTACACGTCTCATGATGATTCTTAGTAATATTTGAGTCATATGGCTCATGAGACTAATAGTGTGATGGTCTTCACAATCAACAATCAATGACGACTGACTTCTTCGGTGTGGCAACAAATATAGATTCTAGTAGATCTTCAGGTATGTGTCCAGTGTTATATATGTCATTGAGTAGTTTTGTTATGGCTTGTACTCCCAGCTCTCCTAATGCATTTACCTCTTTGATTGTTATATTGTCTGGACCTGAAGCGTTGCCTCTTTTCATGTTTTGAATTGCGTCCTCAAATTCACGCTGCATTATTGGTGGTCCTGTGTCTTTGTTTGAATTGTTTAGCTCTGGTCTTTCATCATCATAGAGTTAACTGATATATTCTCCCTTCTCACTACATGGCCAACAAATGATGATTGTTTCTTCCTAATATTGGATATTAAATATTACTAAGAATCATCACGAGGCGTGTAAGAAACAAAATAAAACCAGAAATAAGTGAGGAACAATGTGGATTTGTGAAAGGAAAGGGCACCAATAATGCAATATACATCTTAAGAACATTGATAGAAAGATCCATAGAGGCAAAGAAAGATCTATATATGTGCTTTATAGACTACACAAAAGCATTTGACAAAGTAAAGCATGTGGAAATAATCAATATGCTGGAGAAATTAAACATTGATGGCAAGGATCTGCGAGTCATAAAAAACATGTACCGGCAACAAACAGCAGCTATACGAATTAACAACCAAACAGGACAATTCCAATATATAAAACAAGGAGTCAGACAAGGCTGTGTTCTGTCACCGGATTTGTTTTCACTTTACAGCGAACATATTATGAGATCAATAGTAGACAAAAAAGGAATTGAAGTCAACGGTCACAACATAAATAATTTGCGATATGCGGATGACACAGTCTTAACACCAGAGACAGAGAATGAACTACAAGAAATGATAGACAAAATAGTAAAAGAAAGCAACAAGAAAGGTCTCAGTCTGAATAGTAAAAAAACAGAAGTAATGGTCATATCGAAGAAACAATCATCACCGGCATGCAGCATAAAAATAAACAGGACAAATTTGAAACAATTGCAACGCGTCAAATACTTGGGCACAATAATAACATCGGATGGAAGATGTACCACGGAAATAAAAAGCAGAATAGCTCAGGCCAAAATAGCATTTCAGAAAATGAGAAATATCTTATACAATAAATCTATGTCAATAAAAATGAGAAAGAGAGTTCATCGGTGCTATATAGAACCAATTCTGACCTATGGAAGCGAATCATGGACAGTAGACAAATGAATGAAAAGACTATTAGAGGCCACAGACATGGGATTTCTCAGAAGAATGTTGAAAGTTCCCTGAACAGCTAAAAAGACCAATGAGGAAGTTCTCAAAGAGGCCAACACAAAAAGGCAGCTCCTAAAAAACATCAGAAAGAAACAATCAACATTTTTCGGGCACATCACGAGAAGAGGAAAGTTGGAATACTTTGTTACAACTGGCAAAATAAAAGGAAAGAGAGATCGTTTACGACAAAGAGAGAAAATACTTGATAGCTTGGTGTCATGGCATGGAAAACAGTCAACAACAGACCTGATACGATGCACTGCAGATAGAAGATTGTACATGATCGCCTACGCCAACCGGTATGGTACATGATGATGAATATTGGATATTAGCTCTCTTTTTGCTTTGGCCTCTTTCAGAGTGTTTTCATTACTTTTCCTAGCTGTCTATGGTACTCTCAACATTCTTCTTTTAAACCTCATTTCTACAGCCCCCAGTGATTTTCTTCTCTGTTCTCCTGTTGTCCATGATTCACATCCATATGTTAAGACTGGCTCTACATAATATTTAAGAACTCTTTATCTTGTTTCTATTGTCAAAACAGCTTGCCTAGCAACCTGCCTGAAAACATGTCTATCAACAATTAATATCTGTGATATTATAAGACATATATCTGATATATTATATATAGCACTTGTCTATCAACAAATAATATCTCTGATATTATAAGACATATATCTGATATATTATATATAGCACTTGTCTATCAACTTATCTATCAACTTATCTACCAACTTGTCTATCAACTTATCTATCAACTTATCTATCAACTTATCTATCAACTTATCTATCAACTTATCTATCAACTTGTCTATCAACTTGTCTATCAACTTGTCTATCAACTTATCTATCAACTTGTCTATCAACTTATCTATCAACTTATCTATCAACTTATCTATCAACTTGTCTATCAACTTGTCTATCAACTTATCTATCAGCTTATCTATCAACTTGTCTATCAACTTATCTATCAACTTGTCTATCAACTTGTCTATCAACTTATCTATCAACTTATCTATCAACTTGTCTATCAACTTGTCTATCAACTTGTCTATCAACTTGTCTATCAACTTATTTATCAACTTATCTATCAACTTGTCTATCAACTTATCTATCAACTTATCTATCAACTTGTCTATCAACTTGTCTATCAACTTGTCTGTCAACTTGTCCATCAACTTGTCCATCAACATGTCTGTCAACTTGTCTGTCAACTTGTCTATCAACTTGTCTATCAACTTGTCTATCAACTTATCATTTCTATAAAACATCAATCTACGAATGAGAAGAAGAATGTGTTAGACTCTGACATCTTCATCCATTAGGTTGGACAATTTCCCATACTGGAACTAAACATGCCAGTTTTAGATGAAAAGAAACAACTGTGAAATAAATATATATATATGATAGTCATCCTCTTTAGCCAGGATTCCATCGGCAGGTCTTATACAACAATATAGGTCATTAACTCCCTTCCTAGTTCCGCATCTTCGATCAGGTCATCAAAAGGGGAGGGAATCCTTCAACAAAATATACTGTGATTCTATAGCAATTTGTGTACTTCTCTTTGTATCGATCGTTGTGTCTAGAACATTAAAATTATGAAGCACATTATAATGCAATGACAGAGCACTGCATAATAGCTACTCATAATGATTCTGATCGTCAGAAGTTGCTTCATTATACAGCTTTTGAGAGTGTACGTGCCTGATACACTGAGAAATCATTCCCAAAACATTTAGCGTTAGGGATACACTTAATCTACTTGTTATCATTTGTATGAGACATAGACGATGTCGAGTTATGACAATAGTGGTTTAAATTACAAACATTCTGGACAGAATATCCATTCATTGATGTCTGGGCTACGATATCCCTAAATGGTTAGCAAAGAAAACAAACGTCAATCCAATAGTGTCGATTTTTGACACCAATGTCTCTCATTGTTACAGGGTAAGAAAACTCATCCAATAGTGTCGATAGTCGACTCTAATGTCTCTCATTGTTACAGGGTAAGAAAACTCATCCAATAGTGTCGATAGTCGACTCTAATGTCTCACATTGTTACAGGGTAAGAAAACTCATCCAATAGTGTCGATAGTCGACTCTAATGTCTCTCATTGTTACAGGGTAAGAAAACTCATCCAATAGTGTCGATAGTCGACTCTAATGTCTCTCATTGTTACAGATTAAGAAGGATCATCTAATAACTTTTCCTTATACATCGTTAGTCTCTTTCATTATGAGAAGACAAGCTCAGCATCAACCAATCTTTGGATAGAGTTTAATGTTATATTTTTGTTATTAAAAAAAGAGTGAACTATTACAATTATGTGGTTGTACAGCAGTAGACCATAATGTCTCATCTTGTTATGAGATAAGATGAGCATACAGTTTCGGCATCATTCAAGACTTGTCCACGTTTCTCTATGTCTTTAAGCATTTGTTCTTTTTAAAATGTGTTTTCTTTCCTCTGCCTCATAAATGTTCACGATGAACAGGGAACATGTCGTGATAAGCTGCGGTTAATGGTGGAGCTGCTTTTCCTGCGCCCCTTTCAATTTAATATATCCGACTTTGTGATAATCATTATCATCCAATACTATGCCTGCTGGCATAGGTGATTATGTCTCTCCACAACTTTCGATCTCGATAGTTATTTATCATTTTTGTTCTTGATCTTCTGCAAAGCGATTCTCTTAAGCTGTCTGGTATCTTTTCTCTTTGCTTCCCTCTATCTCTTCGTCCCTCAGACTTCGTGATAGCAACTGTGATTACCTTCTCTCTACACTGCTGGTACCTAATCGCACTTGGAAGACAGCTCCTCTCAACCTCCCCTTGACGATACACATTTGTTGGACCTATGGAACAGTGAACAACTTCATGAAACTTTCAGCAACAAGCTGCACGCTGTCAAGAGCATCAAGCTCACAGTTAAGGGGATTAAGTACTCACATTACCAATATGATAAGTCTCTTTACTGGATCATTTCTAGGCGACGGTATAGGGGCGTTGTCAGCTCTTTTTCACTGACCATGATGGGTGCACTCAACCATAAGTCACTAACTATGACGTGTGCACTCAGCCATAGGCCACTAACAGCTCATCTACTGAGTGTCGTTCTCCAAACCTAACTTATAATTCTATAATGGACGTGGCATCTAATGTGGCTCCCAGGATTCAATTACTGTTGTTTGTAACCTCCAAGAAAAGAGAACAATTGTCTCAGGTGATTATTAACCATAACTTATCTTGGAAACGTTCCGAACGGTGGACAATTTCCTTAATCTGAAACGGAAGCTGAGAATTTCAAGAGGAATGGCTGAAAGAACTTCAGCCTTACTCCCTTAAACGACCTGCCTCTGAATGTTATTCCGTATCTTTGGCCTCCGCGACTCATTCTCGTAAGGAGGTGAGTTTTACAGTCACTGGTAATACAGTGGGTAATTACAGTCACAGGTAATACAGTGGGTAATTACAGTCACAGGTAATACAGTGGGTAATTACAGTCACAGGTAATTCCATAAACAATAGCAGGTTAACCTGACAAGACATAATGACAATAATTACTACTTATGTACGTAACAACATATAGGTCTTCATACTAACAAATGTACCGGATTGCCAAATCTCGCATTTCTTTGGGAGATTATGGTGCGCTATAATAGTGAGTCGCTGATGATCTCCCTCCAACCTTCTATTTTGTGTGCACATTTCTCTATTTGTTTGAATGTTTTCTCAGCCAGTCTCTGACGTCATCGATCCATTTTCTTATTTGTCTACATCAGCGCCCTCCTTTTTTTCCTTGTGAGATGTTTCCTGGACGAGCCGTTAAATCTTGTGATATGCCGGTACCATGATAAATTATTATCAAGCTGTCTGTAAGAAAATAAAATAAATAATTGCTCTGTTCCTTGACAAGAAATAACATATTCATGTTTTCCTATCAGCAATTAACAGTGTATAGTTCCATAGACTTTCCAATAAAAATGGTCACCTTTGATCACTGATATCTGGTTACATTATCAGTAGCTCTTGATCGTTATCCAGTTCATGATAAAAGTGACCATTAGAAGTGAGGCTGTGATCCTTTGATGCTGGTTGAAAGGTTCTCGACACGTCTGCTCAATTAGACGACAGATATTCGTGGATGCCAGAACTTACATACAAGTCGCTCTTCTGTAGGTGATAACCCCCCGGTCAGTAGACAGGCATTTACACAAACGGGAACTTCATAACAAGATCGTTGGTTTGTGAGAAATGGTTGACACCCAGCCAGTAACCTTGAACGTTTGTTCGTTGGCAGCGGTCATGGGAGAACAGATGAGAACCACTGTCACTGGTAACGCGTGCCGTGAGAGATGGATAAGGAGGTTGAGGTCAAGGTCTTTGCCGATGCTACGGAGTTCGTGCATCCTAGCTGAAGTCATCTTCATATCTTTCTCTCGTGTGTGATGGGCGTGGTTCATACTGGAGAATGTTCTGACGTGATCTGAGCACTCTTGAGCTGTCAGTTGTGCAATGAAGATGATCTGTCGACGACAGTACACACCTTAAATGACCCAGCAAACGAACAACAAAAATATGAACCTTGTTCACTAAATTGGATAATTGATATAATAGCAATAAGAATCAGCAATACTACCCCTCCCCCGATTTTTTCCCAACCGAAAATACAAAAGCTAAATACGATGTAAGTGAATACTTCATGTCACTACCATACCCTTTATCATCATCTATTATTACAAGAGAAAGGCAGCGATGTAAGTGAATACTTCATGTTACTACCATACCCTTTATCATCATCTATTATTACAAGAGAAAGGCAGCGATGTAAGTGAATACTTCATGTCACTACCATACACTTTATCATCATCTATTATTACAAGAGAAAGGCAGCGATGTAAGTGAATACTTCATGTTACTACCATACCCTTTATCATCATCTATTATTACAAGAGAAAGGAAGCGATGTAAGTGAATACTTCATGTTACTACCATACCCTTTATCATCATCTATTATTACAAGAGAAAGGCAGCGATGTAAGTGAATACTTCATGTCACTACCATACCCTTTATCATCATCTATTATTACAAGAGAAAGGCAGCGATGTAAGTGAATACTTCATGTTACTACCATACCCTTTATCATCATCTATTATTACAAGAGAAAGGCAGCGATGTAAGTGAATACTTCATGTTACTACCATACCCTTTATCATCATCTATTATTACAAGAGAAAGGCAGCGATGTAAGTGAATACTTCATGTTACTACCATACCCTTTATCATCATCTATTATTACAAGAGAAAGGCAGCGATGTAAGTGAATACTTCATGTTACTACCATACCCTTTATCATCATCTATTATTACAAGAGAAAGGCAGCGATGTAAGTGAATACTTCATGTTACTACCATACCCTTTATCATCATTTATTATTACAAGAGAAAGGCAGCGATGTAAGTGAATACTTCATGTTACTACCATACCCTTTATCATCATCTATTATTACAAGAGAAAGGCAGCGATGTAAGTGAATACTTCATGTTACTACCATACCCTTTATCATCATCTATTATTACAAGAGAAAGGCAGCGATGTAAGTGAATACTTCATGTTACTACCATACCCTTTATCATCATCTATTATTACAAGAGAAAGGCAGCGATGTAAGTGAATACTTCATGTTACTACCATACCCTTTATCATCATCTATTATTACAAGAGAAAGGCAGCGATGTAAGTGAATACTTCATGTTACTACCATACCCTTTATCATCATCTACTATTACAAGAGAAAGGCAGCGATGGACCGTGCTAGAGAGAAGAGGCTTACTTGTGAGGAAAATATGCCAGATTTTCAAGCTGAGAGAGGACGCGCTATTGGCTGTCGTCATGAGAAATGTGTGAGTGCCTGTCTGCCAGGATGTTAGATGGTCTCTTCCTTCTTTATAGACGATTTGAAGCAATCTGACGTGGCTCTTCGCTTCTTCCTGTCAGACGACATTTTGCCAGGCAACATTTTTCATTACTGCCTCTGTCAATATTTGACGGGCAGGTCCAGCTGCAGAATAAACAAGACCCATTTATGGCGTAATGTCTCACCTCATTTCTCTAGCGTCCTTCATCTCCTAAATATGACTTCCTTTCATTTTCAAATCTTGTTTATGCCATTTCTCAGACTTGTTGTTCTTGTGCTGCATTCTTCACTAGTTGTCCCGTCATTTGTTCTAACTAATTGAGAAGTATCTCATGAATGGATCAAAGCAAAGAAATGCACACAAATGTGAAGATGCAGTAAAGCTAATTGTAAGGAGAAATGAAAGGAAATATATAGAAAAAAACGGTAATTTTAAAGCTTTACGTAATAATTGGATACACAAATTAGAACAACGTTTCGGCCAATGTGTGTTGTATGTTTATTCATGCTGAAGGCATATTGGGCCCAAACGTTGTTCGAAATTGTGTCTTGCAATTATTACATAAAGCTTTACTCATACCGTTTTTTTCTCTCTATATTTTTTGTTTAATTTCTCCTTATCTCAAGGATGCTACGCAATCTTGACAGTAATGATCACCTTAAAAAGCGTCATTGACGGCGATTGTTTAAATCTTCGGTTTGCCGTAACATTTACCAACAGAACACAGAATAATGCACACACAACACTGACTATAAGTGTGGTAAGTCATCTGTGCAGCTGTGAAAAGCATGCTAACTAAATGTATAGCACGGAGCAAATAGCACATGGAATTGTCATTAACATAGGAGGTAGCTAATTAGTGCGGGGTCACACTGTGTTCATTACCACTAGCAGCTACAACAACATTCCCTGATCTAATGTTGCAAGTATCAACAAACATATACTGTACCATGTAAATAACCGTTAAAAAAAACCTAAATTATAATCTGACATCACTTGTTTGTAAACATACCTTTTAACCTAAATCGGATATCTCACACATGCGACCACTGTTGCGATTCAGTAAACAATTTGTTCGATCAGCCGAGTCGAAAATCATTCTACTTCTCGAATCAGTGTTAAATTATCAAATTATCGAACGTTTAAATCGATGCAAGCAGTGAACTTTGAAAGTTTTTGTTGTCCCAAATGCTGATCTGTTGAGCTATTGTCATAATTAATTTTAAGCCACACGTCAAATTTTCTAGGAGCTCCTGATGTTTAATGAATTAACTTTGTCCGGAACAGCGGGTAAGTCTGTGTTATTATGTCAGACATAGTTAATTAGTTAAATTATATATGAGGTGATTACATGCGGCGCTAGGCTTAATAACCCGAGATGCGATAACCAGAGATGAGTCATTCTAATACGCTTGATTGAGTCCTTCTAAGCAAATAATTAATTGTATAATCTATTCATGGAAATAAAGAGACCTTTTAGCCTGTACCAAGGATAAGTTGTTTCATCATCATCAAGTACCGGGCATAGTGGCGTAGGTGATCATGTCTCTCCACAACTTTCGATCTCGGCAGCTATTTATCATTTATGTTGTTGACCTTCTGCCAAGCCATTCTAAGCTGTCTGTTATTTTTTCTCTTTGCTTTCTTTGCTTCTCTCTATCTCTTCGTCCCTCAATTTTTCCAGTTGTTACAATATATTCAAGTTGTTCTCTTTTCATTACAGGGTCAAAAAATGATTGTCTCTTCCTAACATTGTAAATTAGCTCTCTTTTTCCTTTGACCTCTCTCAGAACCTCTTCATTACTCTTCTTAGCTGTCCATGGTATTCTCAACATCCTTCTGTCAAACCACATTTCTACAGACTCCAGTGATTTTCTTGTCTGTTGTCCTATTGTCCATGACTCGCATCCATATGTTAAGACTGGCTCTACGTAACATTTAAGAACTCTTTTTCTTGTTTCTATTGTCAAAAATTGATTGCATAGTATTTTCCTCATTTTTTGGAAAGCTGCTTTTGCCTGAGCCATTCTGCATCTCACCCTCTTTTGTACATCTTCCGTCTGAGGTTAACAAAGTTCCCAAATATTTAAATTCATTTACCTGTTTTAATATTGTTCCACTTGTCTTTATTTTGCACTGAGGTGATATCTTTTTCTTTTTTGTTACCCTAACCTCTGTCTTTTTGCTATTAAGGCTGAGTCCTTTATTTTTGCTTTCTTTCACTATAATGTCCAACATTTCTTGTAACTCATTTTCACTCTTAGCAATTAATACTGTATCACCAGCATACCTTAGATTATTTATATTATGACCTCCAATTGTTATTCCAGGCATGCCCCTTATAGATCTTAAAATAATCTCATATAAATATTAAACAAATCTGGTGACAGCACACAACCTTGTCTAACACCCTGTTTTATTTGTTGAAACATTCCCAATTGGTTTCCAGTTCTTATGGCCGCTGTTTGTTGCCAGTACATGTTCTTTATTATTCTTAGATCTTTGCTGTCTATGTTTATGCTTTCTAAAATGTTGATTATTTCTTGGTGCTTTACTTTGTCAAATGCCTTGGTGTAATCTATGAAACATAGGTATAGATCTGTTTTCACCTCTATGGCTCTTTCTACTAAAGATCTTATGATAAATATTGCATTGCTTGTTCCTTTATCTCTAACAAAACCACACTGTTCGTCACTAATTTCTGGACTGATTTTGTTTCACACTCTTCGCATGATGATTCTTAGTAATATCTTAGTCACGTGACTCATAAGGCTTATTGTGCGATAAGTTGTTTAATAACTGATAAACCATTTATTTAAAATAAAAGTGAAAAAACATTGATTTAAATAAAGCTGATAAAATCTTGATTAAAGTAAAGTCGATAAAATATTGATTTAAATAAAACTGATATAATTTTGAGTTAGATAAAAGTACATGCAGTATTCGTTTACTGAGTAGTTAGAGAGCGGGCAACTAAATTGGAAGATTACGCGTTCAATTCCTACTATGGCGATTTTTATTCCAGATAATTTGACATAGGTCCAGAGATTTGTCTGGAAACGAGTAGCGGCTTGGCGTGATATCAACTACAGCAATTAAAAAATGTAACGTTGGCCATAGACAAAACATCGGTCACCCACATCACATCCCCCATATACCCATCAAGGCATGGAGACAACTACATAACGTGCTCTATATCAAACGGAGAGGACGCACATTTTCACAAATCATTATGTATAGTCCTTTAATTACACTTTTCACAAATCATTATGTATAGTCCTTTAATTACACTTTTCACAAATCATTATGTATAGTCCTTTAATTACACTTTTCACAAATCATTATGTATAGTCCTTTAATTACACTTTTCACAAATCATTATGTATAGTCCTTTAATTACACTTTTCACAAATCATTATGTATAGTCCTTTAATTACACTTTTCACAAATCATTATGTATAGTCCTTTAATTACACTTTTCACAAATCATTATGTATAGTCCTTTAATTACACTTTTCACAAATCATTATGTATAGTCCTTTAATTACACTTTTCACAAATCATTATGTATAGTCCTTTAATTACACTTTTCATTCTATTTGTCAAATTTCTGGTACGTTTAGTAACACTTAGTGTACATTTTGTTTTCCGATATTTTAAATTAATTTTGTCTACCATCGTTAGTACAGGACGGTTCATATCCGATAAAGAATGCAAATTGAGGAACCATAATGTTTACAGAATTGTGGATTGATCGTTCCACACCATTCGATTTTTATTCTTTCGTCAGGAGATACGTTATTTGAAGACCATCATCACTACACCCTGGACACATTTATTTGTGCTCCAATCTTTTCTTTCAAATGCTGAGAACATCAAAAGAGAACCTTGACCACGGGCATGAAGTCTTTTGCACGGCCTTAAAAACGGTATCGGTTAGATTTCAATGTTTGAAACCTAATTTCAGTGCAACATCATCTCATGGGTTAAATGGCATCATATTTGACAGACCATGGAAGGGATCGCTAGAGCTGGGTCATGGCATTTTACATGTGTATTTTTGGGATACATCAGCAAAGCAGCCAGTATACAACTCGCCTTATTTTTAGTGTTCAGGATAACAGCAAAGCTGTTATTTAGATAGACACGTTGTTAGGCAAGTTGATGGACAAGTTGTTAGGCAAGTTGATGGACAAGTTGTTAGGCAAGTTGATAGAGAAGTTGTAGGCAAGTTGATAGACGCGTTGATAGACAAGTTATTAGGCAAGTTGATGGACAAGTTGTTAGGCAAGTTGATAGACGCGTTGATAGACAAGTTGTTAGGCAAGTTGATAGAGAAGTTGTTAGGCAAGTTGATAGACAATTTGTTAGGCAATTTGATAGACAAGTTGTTAAGCAAGTTGATAGAGAAGTTGTTAGGCAACTTGATAGACACGTTGTTAGGCAAGTTGAAACAAGTTGTTAGGCAAGTTGATAGACAAGTTGTTAGGCAAGTTGATAGAGAAGTTGTAGGCAAGTTGATAGACGCGTTGATAGACAAGTTGTTAGGCAAGTTGATGGACAAGTTGTTAGGCAAGTTGATAGACGCGTTGATAGACAAGTTGTTAAGTAAGTTGTTAGGCAAGTTGATAGAGAAGTTGTTAGGCAAGTTGATAGAGAAGTTGTTAGGCAAGTTGATAGACAAGTTGTTAGGCAAGTTGATAGACAATTTATTAGGCAATTTAATAGACAAGTTGTTAAGCAAGTTGATAGAGAAGTTGTTAGGCAACTTGATAGACACGTTGTTAGGCAAGTTGATAGAGAAGTTGTTAGGCAAGTTGATAGACAAGTTGTTAGGCAAGTTGATAGAAAAGTTGTTAAGCAAGTTGAAACAAGTTGTTAGGCAATTTGATAGAGATGTTGTTAGGCAAGTTGATAGATAATTTGTTAGGCAATTTGATAGACAAGTTGTTAAGCAAGTTGATAGACAAGTTGTTAGGCAAGTTGATAGAGAAGTTGTTAGGCAATTTGATAGACAAGTTGTTAGGCAAGTTGATAGAGAAGTTGTTAGGCAATTTGATAGACAAGTGTTAGGCAAGTTGATAGAGAAGTTGGTAGGCAAGTTGATAGACACTTTGTTAGGCAAGTTGATAGAGAAGTTGTTAGGCAAGTTGATAGAGAAGTTGTTAGGCAAGTTGATAGAGAAGTTGTTAGGCAAGTTGATAGAGAGGTTGGTAGGCAGGTTGATAGACACTTTGTTAGGCAAGTTGATAGAGAAGTTGCTAGGCAAGTTGATAGACACGTTGTTAGGCAAGTTGATAGAGAAGTTGCTAGGCAAGTTGATTGGCAACTTGAAAGTACGTTGACAGTGAGTATTAAATTGTAATGTAAAGATGTACAGGTAGAGTAGGGGTTTAAATGTAATGACAAAGTGTACAGTAGGATTTAAATTGTAATGATAAAATGTGTAGTAGGAGTTAAATTGTAATAACAAAATGTATCGTAAGAGTTAAATTGAAATGACCAAATGTACAGTAGGAGTTAAATTGTAATGATAAAATGTGTAGTAGGAGTTAAATTGTAATAACAAAATGTATCGTAAGAGTTAAATTGTAATGAAAGGATGTACAGGTACAATAGAAGTTAAATTATGCTGTAGAGACGTACAGGTACAATAGGAGTTACATTGTGACGCAGAGATGTACATTTATAATAGGAGTTAAATTGTGCTGTACAGACGTACAGTGGGATTTAAAAAGAGTGAGGGAAGAGATGCACATGTAGCGTTTAATAAAATGGCTGTAAAGCCTGGAGTAACATTTTGAAAAAAAAGTAGTTTAGAAGATTCCCAAAAAGAATATTGGTAAAATGTTGTCGGATTGGTGAATGAATAATATACAACGTCCATGAAATAGCATAACGAGATTTGAAACAAGGCTTAAAGAAGTAGAAAGGAATGAAATCATTTTAGAGATGCGATATCTATTTAATAATTATATGAAGAATTGGCAAAAGGTATAATGTATTCTTTCCCTTTCAACTTTAAGACTTCTTCTTGTGCAAATGTAGACTGTCGGTCAATGATTTTCAAGAAAAAAGTTGCTATCATTAATGCTGTCGGAATGTCCATGATTACTTTTGTTGTGCGAGTGTGTTTGTGTGTGTTATGAATGGGAAAGCTTGGGATAATGAAGTGTTTGTGTGAGTGTTAGAAGCTTGTGGGCGTGACTTTTTTTCATGTGCGTGTCAGAAAGGTAAACAAACTAGGTCCATACATCCTGGCTGTGAATACATTAAAGTTTGTGTCTCTCGCTTGAGATAGAGGGGAGGGAGGAGTATGTGGCAGACGGGCACTGGGAGGACGAGATGCTGGGAAGATGAGAGGCATTGATGCAAACTGGGCGAGAGGATGAGAAAATGGGAAAATAGAATAGGCTGCTCTGAATAGAGAATAGGAAAATGAGTCTCAGAGAGAGAGAGAGAGAGAGAGAGAGAGAGTGTGTGACTGAGGTGAAGTGGAAGTAGAGGGAAAGATACTGGGGAAGAGGAGGTTGAGTCTAGGTGGGAAAGAGAAGTGAATGATAAAATGGAAAGAAAGCTGGAAGATAACGATGGAGGAAATAAACTGGAAAAATGATGACATGAGAAAAGTAGGCCGGAATAATGAGTGCCTGGAATAATGAGTAATGTCACAGAAAATGGGTGTTGAAAAGCAATAATACATGTGTAGACAAACAATTATATGAAAATATAAAATGAAAATGCAGTTTAGAAGAAATGGGCAGTGAACACGAGGAAAAGAGAAAGAAAACGAAGTACAGGATTATAATAGGTCGGAGAAGACAACAGATGAAAGACGTCAGCAGTTGAGTGATATAGCGATATATTGGCAGTCTCGCACCCAATATTTTCTCAGTAATTATTATCCTGCTTGGATGCAAACGGTGGTCACTAGCATATGGTTTGATGTAGTTACATTTCTCACAAAATGAAGTAGTATGTCCGCTAACTGTGAACACGAGTTACAAGAAATGGTAGACATTATAGTGAAGGAAAGAAAAATTTAAGGACTCAGCCTCAATAGCAAAAAACAGAAGTATTGGTAGCAACAAAGAAAGACATCACCGCAATGCACAATAAAGACAAGTGGAACAATATTAAAACAGGTAAATGAATTTAAATATGTGGGAACAATGTTAACCTCTGGGACGACTGGAAAAAGTCCAATATATTACCAATATGGAAAAAAGAAGGGCAGCAGAAGAGACTGCAACCAATATAGAGGAATATCACTATTAAGCCACACAGGGAAGTCATATGCCAAGATAGTTGAGAAAAGATTCAGACCAATTATAGACCCACAACTAAGCGATGCTCAGATGGGCTTCAGGAGGAACAGAGGTTGCACAGATGCCCTATTTATCATAAAACAACTAGCGGAGAAAACAATAGAACATAATAAAACACTGTATACAGCTTTTATTGACCAAGAAAAGGCGTTCGATAGGGTGGACAGGGAACAACTATGGTCCGTATTGCCCTTGTACGGAGTGAGTCACCACCTAGTAGAGATATGCAAGAGCCTCTATGAAAGTAGTCGCACTACAGTAAGATCTTCAGCAGGCTACTCTAAACATTTCACCATTAACTCCGGAGTAAGACAAGGCTGCGTGCTTTCCCCTTTACTTTTCATCACATATATGGACAATATATGCAAATTAGCATGCCCAATCAAAGGAAATATACCAATACGGATGATAACAAACGATAACACAAAAGAGAACGAAATATACGTACCAGAAAACAACAGAAGAGAGGAAGAAATAAATGAAATACTATTTGCAGACGACCAAGTTCTGATACATGAAACAACTGAGGACCTACAAGAACATATCAACAGGCTAAACAACACTTGTAAACAACACAACATAAAGATCAACATAAGCAAAACCGAAATAATGGCAATAGCGAGAAAGAAAGGAAAAAACTGTACATCATAATAAATTATACGTCTTTGAAGCAAGTTGACAATTTTAAATATCTGGGTAGCACGTTAACACAAGACAATAACCAAGAGACCGAGATAGATATAAGGTGTAACAAAGCAAGCCAAGTTATAGGCCAAGTATCAACACTATTGAAAAACAAAGCAATAACTACGGAAGCAAAAAGGGCAATATACAAATCAATTTTTCTACCAACTCTGTGTTA
Source organism: Megaustenia siamemsis (assembly GCA_032433765.1). NCBI lineage: Eukaryota > Metazoa > Mollusca > Gastropoda > Stylommatophora > Ariophantidae > Megaustenia > Megaustenia siamemsis. The sequence continues at coordinate 1,468,441 of JAVIAB010000139.1, read as the reverse complement.
TCAGTGCCAGAATTGGACGCTGGACTATAGAACAATAAGAAAGATAACGACCACCGAAATGAAATGTGTCAGAAGAATGACAGGAAACAGCTTCAGGGACAGAGTAAGAAACACTGACCTGAAGAAGAAACTCGAAATTGAACCAGCAATCGAATACATAAAGAAACAACAGATAAATTGGTTCTGCCACATAACAAGCCAAAAAGAACTAACAATGAATCAAAGAGCCATAAACAAACGCTACGAAAACGCCAGATTAAGAGGAAGATTTATATGGATAAAGGGAATACTAGAGTCACTAGGAGGAATAACATCAGAAGAGGCCAACAGAAGAGCAAAGAATCGCAGATTGTTTCTCCCCTCGACGGCAGCAGAGGAAGGATAGAAGAAGTAGAAGAAAAGAAGAATGTTTACCTCAGAAGGTAGGTGTACAACAGAGGTTCTATGCGCAGGCTGGCTCAGGCAAAAGCAGTTTTAAAGAAAATGAGGAAGATACTGTGCAGTCCATATCTGACAATAGAAACAAGAAAACAAGAAAAAGTGTTCTTAAATGTTATGTAGAGCCAGTCTTAACATATAGATGTGAATTGTGGACATAGGACAACAGATATGAAAATCACTGGAGTCTGTAAAAATGTGGTTTTACAGAAGAATGTTGAGAATACAATGGACAGCTAAGAGAAGTAATGAAAACGCTATGAAAGAGACCAAAACAAAAAGAGACCTAATTTCCAGTTTTAGGAAAAAACAATCATCATTTTATTGGCCATGTAATGAGAAGAGTACAACTAGAATATATTGTGACAACTTGGAAAATTGAGGGACGAAGAGTTAGAGAGAAGCAAAGAGAAAAAATACCAGACAGCTTAAGAGAATGACTTGGGAGAAGGTCAACAGCAGAAATTTTAAATAACTGTCGAGATCGAAAGTTGTGGAGAGACATGATTACCTACGCTAGCAGGCATGGTACTTGATGATGATAATGTCCGTTTAAAATCTCTTGCTTCATCCGTCTATTGGTAAAACCATTAAAGAAATGCCGGGTTTCGTAGCGAGTGAGACAACTACATGGAATGAATGGTAAGGTCCTAGTTTAAGTACATAAACAATTTTTCGGAAGAGTAACGTTCCCTTGTACTTATTTCGGTCGTTCTCTAATCTTTCATTTTTGTAAAGGGAGACGCAACGCGAGGGTAAAGTCCTAACCCTAACCCTAGACTCAAACCCAAACCCTTACCTTAAACCCTAACCCAAAACCCTAACATATTTTAGTATTTGAAAACTCATGTAGCTTTGTTGCAACACCAACTAAGGGGAGATCATTTGTTTGTCTGAAATAATGTATGCCCTTAAACGCGAAATAACCATAAGGAGAATATCAACAATGACTGGTTCATATCTTCGTATGTTCGAATGAGTTGATATTGATGTGACCAAAAAATGAAAGACTTTTGAAGGAAAGAGATGGGAGAATCTTTCTTTCTGTCTTTCTTTCTTTCTTTCTTTCTTTCTTCTTTCTTTCTTTCTTTCTTTCTTTCTGTCTTTCTTTCTTTCCTTCTTTATTCATTTCCTCTTATACTCGATCGGGTGTCGGTGGAGATACAAAGTTCTGGCTCTCGCCATTTTCGGTGACTTCACTCATTATCACTTAATATTGTTGAAAAGTTACTTTGATATTGTCTGTCCATCTTACTATGGGTCTGCCTTTTGCTCTTCTCCCTCTCCGCTTTCAATATATGCTTTGTACGCTAAGGAATCACATTCTTTCTTGAAGGGCAAACCAGTTATTTGTTGTTTCTGTATGTAGCTTAGGGTTGGTTCAGTGCCTACTCTTTCTTTTATAATGTCATTTCTGATTCTCTCTTTTCTGGTCGCTCCACATGGGAGAAACTTGTTTATCATTTGTGGAAGGGTTGATGAAAGGGATCGGGAAAAACAACATGACTTAGGAGGATAATGAGAAGACTCAAGTAGTGGGATGGGACACATGTTAGTAACTGAGAGAGCAAAATATATTTAGTGTGAGAGAAAAAGAAAGAGTGAGATAGAAAGAGAGAGGGAGAGGCAGAAGGAAACAGAGTGAGAAAGAGTGAGAGAAAGAGAGAGAGTGAGAGAAAGAGAGAGAGAGGAAAAGAGAGAAAGAGAGAAAGAGAGAGTGAGTGAGTAAAAGAGAGTGAGAGAGAGACATAAAGATAGAACGATTTAAAAGAGGTGGAACTGATAAATAACAAATTAATACATGTATATATAGTGCTTTAGAATTGTGGGATTTCTATATTATAGAAGAATATGTAGAATTGGATGGAAAGAAAATAAAATAAATGATGAAGCCTTACAACAACTAACAATGAAAAGAGAACAACTAAACGCAATTCAAACAAGGCAATTGAGATTTTTGGGGCATGTTAAACGACACAGCAGCCTACCAAAAGTAATATTGGATGGGAAAATAAAAGTAAAAGAGGTACAGGGAGACAGACTAAATTAGACGAGGTACATCAAAAGATAAATAAGTCAGCCAAAGACAACCTGAACCATCAAAGTAGAAGTCGGAGAGCAAAGACGCTCCATGGTAGCCAACCTTCAATGCGGAGACGGCACTCAATGATGAATGAATATCATCATCATGTGCCATACCAGTTGGCGTAGGCGATCATATCCCTCCACAATCTTCTATCTACAGTGCATCGTATCGGTTCTGTTGTTGATTGTTTTCCATGCCATGACACCAAGCTATCCAGTATTTTCTCTCTTTGTCGTCCGAAATCTCTCTTTCCTTTTATTTTGCCAGTTGTAACCAAGTATTCCAACTTTCTTCTTCTCATGATGTGCCCGAAAAATGTTGATTGTTTCTTTCTGATGTTTTTAGGAGCACCCTTTTTGTGTTGGCCTCTTTGAGAATTTCCTCATTGGTCTTTTTAGCTGTCCAGGGAACTTTCAACATTCTTCTGAGAAATCTCATCTCTGTGACCTCTAACCATCTTTACGAATGCATATATATACCGTCTATATGAAATGAATTAATGTATAGTATTTGGTAGATATGGGATTGATAGATATGGGATTGATAAATATGGGATTGATAGATATGGGATTGATAGATATGGTATTGATAAATATGGGATTGATAGATATGGCATTGATAGATATGGGATTGATAGATATGGGATTGATAGATATGGCATTGATAGATATGGCATTGATAGATATGGCATTGATAGATATGGCATTGGAAGATATGTAAAGTATAAATGTGTAGCGCTATTCCGATGGAAGTGTGAATAATATTGTGAAAGATGTTCTATAGAACAAAAAAATTGATCAACAAGATCGTGTTTAGCAGTTAGGGCGTCAGGACAAGGACAGCCGCAGGCTTGGTGATATTGTGATCAAATTCAACCTTCATGTAATTCTACAGTCGATCAAGCAGGAAAAAACGAGTGCCCTCATTGCAAGCCCGCTAGCTCATCCAGTGCACAGATTTCCTCGTGAGCCGAATATTATTTCCACATTATTGTTTATATAATTGTATATATGTATTTAATAAAATATTGCTGAGTTCATTAATGTTTTGATAACAACATCATTAATGTGAAGTACACAATAAAATATCACACTGGTTGGTATATTCATTATTGGGTAACAAATTAACTAGTATAAAGGAGAGAATAGCAATTAATGAACATGTATATATATATATATATATATATATATATATATATATATATATATATATATATAACTACAGTCGAACCTGTCTAAGGCGACCATTCACGGGACTTTCAAAAACAGGTCCCATAGGACAGGTGGTCCTGCCTCACAGGTTTCACATAATAAATAGAGCGATAAAAAAAAATTTATCCTAAGCACTATGAAAACTAACCTGCAAATCAGCGTAATCCATGAGTAGAACATAGTGCACATGTCGGTCTACAATAGCCACTGGTTGGACACTTTTCATAAAACACGATAGTTAAACACACAAAAATATTTTGTCGAATCACTGATATTCGTTCTTCCAGCGTTAATGCTTTTGGTTTTACACTTTTGACACTGGCCATTTCCTATATTGTGTGTAACACTTTTAAAATCCACAAAAATAATTCACTGAGATACTGTACATGTACGTGAATACACTCTAAGCGGGCAATGACTAATTCTTTAGTTAATTCCTGTAATTTATACGGGCCACGCAATGGTCTACTCTGGTCTAGACGGAACCGCGAAGTGATGTCACTTCACGAATCATAGATCTGTGTCTGCCGTGTTTCTCACACCAGTATTGACTGATAAACGTAACACGTCCCACTGTAATCTGGGACTCACTAAATACGGGAAAACTTCGACACCTGTAGACACCTGTGTCGATCGTTTATGGCTCCCAGCGAGACGGAGAAGGACTGGCTGGTCAGTGTATCGTTATCTCGGATTACCCGCGTGTCGTAAACGGGATAAATAACATTGGCGGCGGTTAATTAGCCTGGTCTCTGGTCGCGTCATACGGTGAGCGCCGTAATCAGTGTTAGCATATAGTAAAAAACTCGGGGAAATTGTAGACCCGGTCCTATAACCAGGGAAACGCTTTAAACAGGTGGTCCTAAGACCAGGTTCGACTGATGTAATGATATATATACATATACATATATATAACATGTAAAAGTACATATTGGGTGATACAAATTAAGACACGTTTTTTAATATAAGTTATCTATCCCTCGTGCAACAAGACACACACACAAGACATGTCCAGGTCTATAAGAGTGTGTCCTGCGTCTGGCCTGGCGTTGTGGAAAATCAGAAATGTCCTGCATTTATTATGCTATAGGTCATATAAATACTTACGTTTCTAAGATGGTGGATCTAGTCCACGTTCTCTCGAGTGCATTCGATGTCTGATTAATTTGGGTTATCCATCGCACTCCTATGCGTTAAAGTCAAGATGATGATCTACTTATTACATCTGCACCGATAAAACAATGTCACACGCCGGCAATATTCCATTTTCGACGAATCAAGTGTTGTGAATGCGACCTTCCATCGTCTAGGCTTGTTCTTCACTTTACGTCACATTGGTGCTGTTCATGACCGTTGTTGGATTTGCTTGACTCAAGTTATTTCCATGTTAATCGATAATGGGAAATGCTTCGTCAGCCGCAGTTTTATCCCTTTAGGGAATTTGCATGGTGTTCTGTTCGTCCTAGGTTGCATTCACTAGAGTAATCAGGATTCTAAAGGGCGCGTCATTGCAGTGCGTCCGACATTATTATGTGTCATACGTCATCGTAATGGCTCATCGTAAATCCCCAGATCGGCCGTACGATGTGCGACGGGTATAATCTGACGACTAACTGTGTGTTTATATGTTCGAAATTGGAGTCAACAACGATGGCCTAACATCATCAAGCGCTATACATTTTTAAAGAACTATGACGATCATCGCTTTCGGGAGGACGTGAACTTCTGGTATATGGTGGATAGGCGGCAGGAACCATTGCAGGCTATGCATTAAAAGTTTTCCTTGTTGCAGTTTCCTCATATTCCAAGTCAACGGTGGACTGGTTGGTCTCGAGGCAGGACGCCGGCCTCGGGAAAGAGAGGTTGTGGGTTCAAATCTCGGCTACACCGGTTAGAATTTTTATGTATGATTTCTGTCTGCGACAACCACCCCTGGTCTCAGCAGCGAGGCCCGGCTTGAAATGTCAGTTACTCATCGGCGGAAAAAAAACATGAGTACCTCCGAAGTCGGAGTTATCTGCCTGTGCGGTGATGGACCCCTGTGCACACGGCTGCCAGGGAAAAATGGATTAACACGCAAAATTCAGTTGCTAGTTTCTAGGGACTTCGTAAGATTTGAAAGCTGGCGAACGCAACAACAACAACAACAACAGCAACAACAACAACAACATATAAATACAATTTTTTTAAGCACAGTCGTGGCGTATTGTTCTTTGGTATTTCAATTTTGTAAACACAATTGCAAGTTTATGCAGTCAAATCTGCAGTATGATAGAAGAGCGAATACGATTCAATAGTGTCCCAACTCGCTGAAGGTCGGGATCAAACTAACATATTGTGGTTTCGATCAGGAAGCATCTTTAGAGTATCCGTTAATCTATTTCTGCTTATTGTGTTAATATAACAATAAATGAAATCAAGTGTATAATGTGTCATTATTTGGTGAGATTGGACGATTTATTGATGATTGGAAAAAAGACAATAATCATGTTCTGTTTTTTTATATAAATCTTTCCTTGTCATATCTAATGCCGAGATTTTAAAGATAAAATGTCCTATTTTATTTGAGATGTGGTAACCAAACGATAGAAAGATTGATAATACTCGAATCCCCATGTAGTTAAAGTTTAGGGAAGCTTAATGATGACAAGAGATGTACAAATAAATCAACACTAAAACACACAGACGTTTGTAAGGCATCCATTATGATTTATCTGTTGTTGAGAAAATTAACTAAGTAAATCTTGCGTTGTTTTGTGTCTCGTGGCTTGCAGAATAAGGAAAGGCGCAACCACACTTCAGGGTGACTTTCTGAAAAAATAGCAGAGAAGAAGCACACAAATAGACACAAAAGAGATCTCTTTCACACATGCAGAGGTCATTTTCCTTGTGCGGTATAACTGCCAGATCCTGTTCCTTCTTCTTCTACCTGTCAGCTCCCTGTGGAACATAGTTCTTCAACAAACACTTTCAGCTCCCTGTGGAGTATAGGTCTTCAACAAACACTTTCAGCTCCCTGTGGAACATAGTTCTTCAACAAACACTTTCAGCTCCCTGTGGAACATAGTTCTTCAACAAACACTTTCAGCTCCCTGTAGAGCACAGGTCTTCAACAAACACTTTCAGCTCCCTGTAGAGCACAGGTCTTCAACAAACACTTTCAGCTCCCTGTGGAACATAGTTCTTCAACAAACACTTTCAGCTCCCTGTAGAGCACAGGTCTTCAACAAACACTTTCAGCTCCCTGTGGAACATAGTTCTTCAACAAACACTTTCAGCTCCCTGTAGAGCACAGGTCTTCAACAAACACTTTCAGCTCCCTGTAGAGCACAGGTCTTCAACAAACACATTCCAAGTCGTTCTGTTTCTTGCCATTCTTTTAAGATCGGTCCATGTCTTCCCCATCATCTTCATCTCTGCTTCAAACTGTCTTTTCCTAGAATTCCTTGGTCTTCCTCTTTGTCTTCTACCTGGGGATTCCAAAAAAGGGCATGTTGTGTAATACTCTCAGTTGGCTTTCGCAGTGTGCTCCTGTCCAGCGCCATCGTCTTCGCTATATCTCTTTATCCACTGGTATTTGAATTGGTGCATTTCAATAATTCTATGTTAGTGATTATGTCCTGCCATTTCCATCCTTTTATTCTGCGTAAGCATCCATTAATGAAAGTCTGCATCTTCATGATTGTCATTTTAGTTGTTCTCCATGTTTCACAGCCATATAATAAGACTGACTTAACATTGAAGATGGAAATTTTTATTTTAGTATTTAAACTAATTTCTTTGGACTTCCATATGTTTCCCAGTGCAACAAAAGCCCCTCTTGCTTTTGATATCCTTATATTGGTATCATTTTCGGTTCCTCCCTCTTTGTCTATATTACTGCCCAGATATATGTAAGATTGTACGTCTAGTAGAGATATCTCTCCTATTATTATTTGGTTATTGCCTACTGTATTAATTATCATAATTTTGGTCTTATCTCTATTTATTTTCAGTCCCATCTGTTGTGATCTCTCATCAAGTATGCTCCGTTCATCTTTTCCAGACCTTGTCCTGTCCAGCAATTTCTCTAATGACTAGTTGTGCTAATATTTTGATGGCAGTGTCAGTAGTATGGGTGGCTGTGAACCCATCTAAAAGTGCACGCACATGCACCGAAAGACAATAGATTTGGCACCGATACTGCACAAAACTTGCACCCAAAAAAAAAAAAAAAAAAAAAAAATTTTTGAATTCGCTATTTTTTCGAAATTGATTATTGTTTTTTTTTGGGGGGGGGAATTTTTTTTTTTTTTTTTGGTTCGTCATTTTGTCGAAACGGTCTACTGTGTCGGAGAGATTAACTCAGGTAAATTCAAAAGATCGTGTGCTAATCGTCCGGTGATCCCCTCTCGCGGTGTGGCGTGACGGTCGCGCGGCTCTCGTGGTGTGTTAGATGAAAATATTTGTGAAAGAGTATTTTAAAAGTGTATATTTGTGAAAGTAAAAATTCAGAATTATTTAAAAAATATGTATTTGTGAAAGTAAAAAACTCAGAATTATTAAAAATAAAAATAAAAAATAAAAAAAATAGTCTCCCATCAGGATTCGAACACGGACTGCGTGACAGGCCAGGCACTTACCACACGGTCCACTTCGTCACTTTGTCGAACGGTCTCCTGTGTCTGAAAGATTAACTCAGGTAAATTCAAAAGAGACTCGGTGGTAATCGGCTTATCTCGGTGGTCGTGATATGCTCTCGCGGTGTGTTAGATGAAAATATTTGTGAAAGAGTATTTTAAAAGAGTATATTTCTGAAAGTAAAAAAACTCAGAATTATTTAAAATAAAAAAAAATTAAAAAAATTTTTTTTTTTTTTTTGGTTCGTCATTTTGTCGAAACGGTCTACTGTGTCTGAGAGATTAACGCAGGTAAATTCAAAAGAGCGCAGTTTGTCGAAACGGTCTACAGTGTCTGAGAGATTAACTCAGGTAAATTCAAAAGATCGTACCCGCACGGGTACGGTGATCCCCTCTCGCGGTGTGGCGTGACGGTGATCCCCTCTCGTGGTGTGTTAGAGGAAAATATTTGTGAAAGAGTATTTTAAAAGAGTATATTTGTGACAGAAAAAATTCAGAATTATTTAAAAAATATGTATTTGTGAAAGTAAAAAACTCAGAATTATTAAAAATAAAAAATAAAAATAAAAAAAAATAGTCTCCCATCAGGATTCGAACACGGGGTCTACTACGTGACAGGAGGCGACATGTAAAAAAATGCTGACAAGCAATGACGTTGAAGGTTAGGATGTCGAAACGGTCTACTGTGTCTGAGAGATTAACTCAGGTAAATTCAAAAGATCGGGGCGTCAAACAGTCCGGCTCAGGATATTTCAGTTAACCAACTCAGGTAAAACCCCGATTGAAAAGAAAACGGACTTATGTTAAAAAATCATTTTGGTGGCGTACTCACGCATCGTGGTGTGCGTGAAAGAGTATTTTAAAAGAGTATATTTGTGAAAGTAAAAATTCAGAATTAGTTAAAAAAATATGTATTTGTGAAAGTAAAAAACTCAGAATTATTAAAGAAAAAAAATTTTTAAAAGTCTCCCACCAGGATTCGAACACGGGGTCTACTACGTGACAGGAGGCGACATGTAAAAAAAATGCTGACAAGCAATGACGTTGAAGGTTAGGTTGCGAACGGTCTACTGTGTCTGAGAGATTAACTCAGGTAAATTAATGCTGACAAGCAATGACGTTGAAGGGGTATTGTTAGGAAAAGGAAAATACGACTAGCTCGCGGGCGGAAACGAGTTGGTCAGCACAGTTTGGCACAATGCACCAATAGACATCCCCATAGCAAAAATTTACTTTGATAATCACTTTTATGATTGATACGCCCCTTACGAAGGCTGATTGTTACGCCCCTTACGAAGGTGCATTGTGCTAAACTGGTTCACGTGTCAAACTTGTGCATGTTTTTGCACGTTGCAAATCTGGTGCGGTTTTGGTGTAACTTTTAAGTGAATGTGGGAGTAGATTTTTATGGTTTTGAGGTCGCCATTTTTACTATGTGCCTAAATTTTTGTGATCTCAGAGATGAAATGTGTTAGACGAATGACAGGAAACAGTCTGAGAGATAAACTCAGAAATGAAGAACTGAGAAGAAAGCTAGGAATAGCCCCCATCATAGAATATATAAGGAAACAACAGATAAAATAGTTTGGCTAGGTGACAGGGCAGACAGATCAAAAACACAACGAGCCTTCAGCAAAATGTTGTGAGAACACCAGACCCAACTGTCGACCACGAATAAGGATGGGTCGATGTACAATTAGAAGCGCTAGGAAACATACTAGCAGCAGAGGCGAACAGAAGAGCAAGAGACCGCAAATTATATCTCTCCTCGACGCTGCCTTTGTTAAGTCCATGGTTCGTGGGGTTGTGGTTCGTGGTTCGTGAGTTGATGGTTCGTTAAGTCCATGGTTCGTGGGGTTGTGGTTCGTGGTTCGTTAGTTGATGGTTCGTTAAGTCCCTGGTTCGTGGGGTTGTGGTTCGTGGGGTCGTAGTTCGTGAGTTGATGGTTCGTTAAGTCCGTGGTTCGTGGGGTCGTGGTTCATGGTTCGTTAGTTGATGGTTCGTTAAGTCCGTGGTTCGTGGGTTCGTGGTTCGTTAGTTGATGGTTCGTTAAGTCCATGGTTCGTGGGGTTGTGGTTCGTGGGGTCGTGGTTCGTGAGTTGATGATTCGTTAAGTCCGTGGTTCGTGGGGTGTGGTTCGTGGGGTCGTGGTTCGTGGTTCGTGAGTTGATGGTTCGTTAAGTCCGTGGTTCGTGGGGTCGTGGTTCGTGGTTCGTTAGTTGATGGTTCGTTAAGTCCATGGTTCGTGGAGTTGTGGTTCGCGGTTCGTTAGTTGATGGTTCGTTAAGTCCATGGTTCGTGGGGTTGTGGTTCGTGGGGTCGTGGTTCGTGAGTTGATGGTTCGTTAAGTCCGTGGTTCGTGGGGTTGTGGTTCGTGGTTCGTTAGTTGATGGTTCGTTAAGTCCATGGTTCGTGGTGTTGTAGTTCGTGGTTCGTGAGTTGATGGTTCGTTAAGTCCGTGGTTCGTGTGGTTGTGGTTCGTGGGGTCGTGGTTCGTGGTTCGTGAGTTGATGATTCGTTAAGTCCGTGGTTCGTGGTGTCGTGGTTCGTGGGGTCGTGGTTCGTGGTTCGTTAAGTCCGTGGTTCGTGGGGTCGTGGTTCGTGGTTCGTTAGTTGATGATTCGTTAAGTCCGTGGTTCGTGGGGTTGTGGTTCGTGGTTCGTTAGTTGATGGTTCGTTAAGTCCATGGTTCATGGGGTTGTGGTTCGTGGGGTCGTGGGTTCGTGGTTCGTGAGTTGATGGTTCGTTAAGTCCGTGGTTCGTGGGTCGTGGTTCGTGGTTCGTTAGTTGATGGTTCGTTAAGTCCATGGTTCGTGGTGTTGTGGTTCGTGGTTCGTTAGTTGATGGTTCGTTAAGTCCATGGTTCGTGAGTTCGTGGTTTGTTAAGTTCGTTGTTCGTGAGTTTGTGGTTTATTAAGTTTGTAGTTTGTTAAGTGCGTGGTTCGAGAGGTCGTGGGTGTGTTATGGTGGTAAAATCTTAGTGATTTGGTCCAACATTTTGGACCTTGAATATAACTTCCCGCTCGTTGTGTCTAACTAGTATGACTATGTGAGTAGATTTTTATGGTTTTGATGTCGACTTTTTGAATATGAGCCTAAATTTGTGTGTTATGGTGGTAAAGAGGGTGGCACATGATGATGATAGGACATGAAGGGATGATGGTGTTGAGGGTGGCACATGATGATGATAGGACATGAAGGGATGATGGTGTTGAGGGTGGCACATGATGATGATAGGACATGAAGGGTTGATGATGGTGTTGAGGGTGGCACATGATGATGTGTCACTAATAATCGGTTTGATACTTTGTGTGGCTTGATGATGATAGGACATGAAGGGATGATGGTGTTGAGGGTGGTACATGATGATGATGATAGGCAATGAAGGGATGATGCTGTTGTTGAGGGTGGCACATGATGATGATAGGACATGAAGGCAGAGGGGGTAGTTCCATTGTCTAAAGATGGCGTTAAGGCAGTCTCGAAAACGCTTATGCTAACCTCAACTACACGCCGCCTGTTGTTAACCAGATGAACTACACGCCCTTTTTTGTTAACCAAGGGGACCTCACTCTTGTTAATCAGACGACAGCTCCGGCAGCCAGTATGGATGCCCAGGATGTTTCAGCAAAGTCACCGATTACCTATTCCAGCTTTGATCAAGGTTTTGTCAAAATGGAGGGCGGTTGTGTAGGAAACCCAGGCGGTTAAAATTAGCAGCAACCGGACAGTAACATATGATGTATTAATAAAGTTGTGAAATATAGAATTTTGTTTTGCTTTACATTGAATGAGAAAGAGCGAGCGTCACTTTTTAATATTAGCACACCTTACTACACGACACATGATGATGTTGGTAGCGATAACACACACGACCAATAATCTTTCCCCAAGAACCGCTATCCTGGCACATGATGTTAGCGATAAATATAAACACCAAATAACACACCTGTGCTGACCAACTCGTTCCCGCCCGCGAGCTAGTCGTATTTTCCTTTTCCTAACAATACCCCTTCAACGTCATTGCTTGTCAGCATTAATTTACCTGAGTTAATCTCTCAGACACAGTAGACCGTTCGCAACCTAACCTTCAACGTCATTGCTTGTCAGCATTTTTTTTACATGTCGCCTCCTGTCACGTAGTAGACCCCGTGTTCGAATCCTGGTGGGAGACTTTAAAAAAAATTTTTTTCTTTAATAATTCTGAGTTTTTTACTTTCACAAATACATATTTTTTTAACTAATTCTGAATTTTTACTTTCACAAATATACTCTTTTAAAATACTCTTTCACGCACACCACGATGCGTGAGTACGCCACCAAAATGATTTTTTAACATAAGCCCGTTTTCTTTTCAATCGGGGTTTTACCTGAGTTGGTTAACTGAAATATCCTGAGCCGGACTGTTTGACGCCCCGATCTTTTGAATTTACCTGAGTTAATCTCTCAGGCACAGTAGACCGTTTCGACATCCTAACCTTCAACGTCATTGCTTGTCAGCATTTTTTTACATGTCGCCTCCTGTCACGTAGTAGACCCCGTGTTCGAATCCTGATCGGAGACTATTTTTTTTATTTTTATTTTTTATTTTTAATAATTCTGAGTTTTTTACTTTCACAAATACATATTTTTTAAATAATTCTGAATTTTTACTATCATAAATATACTCTTTTAAAATACTCTTTCACAAATATTTTCCTCTAACACACCACGAGAGGGGATCACCGTCACGCCACACCGCGAGAGGGGATCACCGTACCCGTGCGGGTACGATCTTTTGAATTTACCTGAGTTAATCTCTGAGACACTGTAGACCGTTTCGACAAAATGACGAACCAAAAAAAAAAAAAATTTTTTTAAATTTTTTTTTTTTTAATAATTCTGAGTTTTTTTTTTACTATCACAAATATACTCTTTTAAAATACTCTTTCACAAATATTTTCATCTAACACACCGCGAGAGCATATCACGACCACCGAGATAAGCCGATTACCACCGAGTCTCTTTTGAATTTACCTGAGTTAATCTCTCAGACACAGGAGACCGTTCGACAAAGTGACGAAGTGGACCGTGTGGTAAGTGCCTGGCCTGTCACGCAGTCCCGTGTTCGAATCCTGATGGGAGACTATTTTTTTATTTTTTATTTTTATTTTTAATAATTCTGAGTTTTTTACTTTCACAAATACATATTTTTTAAATAATTCTGAATTTTTACTTTCACAAATATACTCTTTTAAAATACTCTTTCACAAATTTTTCATCTAACACACCACGAGAGCCGCACGACCGTCACGCCACACCGCGAGAGGGGATCACCGGACGATTAGCACACGATCTTTTGAATTTACCTGAGTTAATCTCTCCGACACAGTAGACCGTTTCGACAAAATGACGAACCAAAAAAAAAAAAAATTTTCCCCCCAAAAAAATAATCAATTTCGAAAAAATAGCGAATTCAAAAAAAAAATTTTTTTTTTTTTTTTTTTTTTTGGGGTGCAAGTTTTGTGCAGTATCGGTGCCAAATCCATTGTCTTTCGGTGCATGTGTGCCACTTTTAGGATGGGTTCACAGCCACCCATACTACTAGTGTCGACTGCAGAATGAAGAGGCTCATTACTATTGGCAGTTTTCAAATCTGTTCTCCTGAATGCTTAATCATTTAACATGACTTCGCTTTATATTCGAATATTTTCTTGTTATTTTTGAAGCTGGCTCTTCGTATCTTCATTTTGCATTTAAATAATTATTTAAAATGTTCATTTGTTTTCGTTGTAAATCTGCTCTTAATACTGACTGTTAAGTGTCATCCTGTATTTCAGTTTTCTTGTCCTTCTCCATTATATGCTTTCTGTACAGAAACTATATCTTTTGAATGTTCGTTATTGATGCTACTTATTACAATGAATCATAATCACAGAATGTTGACAGCAGAGAACCTTGCGACCAGATATTAAATGTGGCTATAAGGAATTACGGCATCGGACAAATGTTGGAATTCTTATCTTATTTGAGACATATCTAATAATATTACATAATGTTTGGAGAGGTGTGTCTGTCTCTTGTATTTATGTTTTTGTTTATTATTGAGAGACCGAATTACGAGACCATTAGAATTACAAGAATAGACAACTAGTAAGTGGTTCAGCAATCTGTAGAGTCTTGTGACGCCAAACCATATAAGGCATACGACTAAAGAGGAAAAGATTATAGATCTTGAAAAAGATGATAAGTAATTTGGTTTAACAATCTACAACAGTGTGACAGGACAATAGCAGAGACTGCCAGAAGAGCGAGAGTCTGTCTTGTGTGACTCTCTGGACAATTTCAGGAACACTGGAGAAAGTGATGAAAAATAAATACAGGCTAAAGAGATGAAATTTTCGTTTCATTTTGGGTATCTCTCACTGATCGTATCACAGCTGGAAATGTTGGCACTAAGATACAACAGACAATCAGAGCACATCATGTTCTTTTAACTGTCCACTCATCTCGGTTGTCTGGCCTAGCAGTGGCCATTTTGCACATAACTGGGAAAGATGTCAGAAAGAGAAGTTCGCAGAGAAAGAGGTGGGAAGATAACATCAAACAATGGAGAGGCTTTGACTTTGCAGAGTCCCAAAGAGTGACTGAATATAGAGGGAAATAGAGAAGGATGAATATGTCTTGCAGTAGTGCCACAACGACCTACATTGTAATTAGAAGAGGAAGAGAAGAAAACTATATGACGATAATTGAGTGTGCAGCCATTACTCGACGTCACTATATGTCATCTTGGTTGTCACGGACCGAGAGTCGATGGAGAGCTAATATTACAGGAAGCATGGAAACCGTCAATGATAACTTTTGCCAGTTCTGTACGTTTGATGTCAGATAGAGGATTCAGGCCATATGTGGACCTAACTTACCACCATTACCACTATCACAGCTGCTACTACTGCTATCACTAAGACTACTTCTACTACTGCTATCACTAAGACTACTTCTACTACTGCTATCACTAAGACTACTTCTACTACCTCTATCACTAAGCCTACTTTTACTACTGCTATCACTAAGACTACTTCTACTACTGCTATCACTAAGACTTCTTCTACTACCTCTATCACTAAGACTACTTCTACTACCTCTATCACTAAGACTACTTCTACTACTGCTATCACTAAGACTACTTATACTACTGCTATCACTAAGACTACTTCTACTACTGCTATCACTAAGACTACTTCTACTACCTCTATCACTAAGACTACTTCTACTACCTCTATCACTAAGACTACTTCTACTACCTCTATCACTAAGACTACTTCTACTACTGCTATCACTAAGACTACTTCTACTACCTCTATCACTAAGACTACTTCTACTACCTCTATCACTAAGACTACTTCTACTACCTCTATCACTAAGACTACTTCTACTACTGCTATCACCAGACTACTTCTACTACTGCTATCACTAAGACTACTTCTACTACTGCTATCACTAAGACTACTTCTACTACTGCTATCACTAAGACTACTTCTACTACTGCTATCACTAAGACTACTTCTACTACCTCTATCACTAAGACTACTTCTACTACCTCTATCACTAAGACTACTTCTACTACCTCTATCACCAGACTACTTCTAATACTGCTACAACTTCTACTATCACTACGATTACTTCTTCTACTGCTACTAATAATGCTAATGATAATCATTATTACAGTGATGATAATATATATGACACCAATAATACATTTTTAAATTATAATATATTGCATGAAATCGACAGTTAACGATCGGCTTGCTTCCACATTCACCTGACCACAAAATCAACATTGTTTTGGCGCCCGCTCGCTGATATAGTGCTGCAGGCGACTGGCTGTGGAATGTAGTGGAACGGTACCTGTTTCCGCCTTTGCCCTGGGACGGGATGTCAGATCTGTGTTCTATTGCAATTTAGCCTCCAGCTGAACTGCGGTCGGATCGAGTGTTTGAGCGATGTGGACCCCTGACTTAATTTGCCTTGAGGCACGACTACTGATCATGAAATCTACACTGGGATTGGCGCGGACGAATGGAGATTATGCTGCTCGAGACGTTACAGCGACCCGGAAGTGTCTATTTTTAGCGGCGTGCCAATTATACAGTTTAATCCGGCACGTTCATAATGAATAGCTTTTATAAACGTAAATCATCATTCATCATTGAGTGCCGTCTCCGCACCGAAGGTTGGCTACCAAAGAGCGCTATTCCACTCTGACTCTTGCTTTGTTGGTGCAGATTGCCATAGGTTGACTTGTCCATCTTTTGATGTTACTCGTCCATGTCAGTCTTGGTCTGCCTCTGCCTCTTTTGCCTTGTATTTTCCCTTCCAATATTACTTTTATTAGGCTGTTGTGTCTTTTAACATGCCCCAAAAATCTCAATTGTTCTAATTGTGTTTAGTAGTTATCTTTTCAAGTTTAGTTGTTTTGAAAACTTCATCGTTTGTTATCTTTTCTTTCCATCCAATTCTACCTATTCTTTTATAAATCCACATTTCAAAGGCTTCAATTTTCTGTTCTGTTTTCTTGTCTAATGTCCATGTTTCTGCACCATACAGGAATATTGAGAAGATGTAACATTTTGCTATTCTTAGTTTTAGCCCTGGTGTTATTTGTTGTGATGTTAGTATATTTTTCATGCCATTAAAATTACTTTTTGTCATTCCTATTCTTTTGTTTATTTCAGTTTTACATTTTCCATTATCGATTATAGTATGTCCCAGGTAGTTGTTGCTCTGAACTGTCTCCAGATGTATTCCTTCAACTTTGATATTTATTTGTAGGTCTTGAGAATTTTCTTTGTTTATGATCATAGTTTTAGTCTTTTTGATATTCATATCTAGTCCATGAACGTAAAAACGGTCAATTTTACAGAACGCAACAAGCTCGATAAAACAGCATGAACGATGGGGATGAAGACGTTTTTAGTTGCAGGGACGTGGGTTGAACAGATATCAGAATTCCATATTGGCCCGCCTGCAGTGAAGCCATTTCCTTCTAAAGTCTAAAACCGTTTCCATATCACAAGAAATTCTAGATTTTACTAAAAATAGAACTGGGCTTCATATGAAAAGCCCGTTTATACTGCATCCAAGCGGCCGGCTTCATTGTACAGCAAAGATAAATGCTCGCACAGATTCAGAGAAGCCAGGAGAGATAATTACAGTAACATTTATAACTGATACATACACCAACCCACAAACATTGAGTGCTGGTACATTATTTCAGCTACACACATCGTATATTACCGTACTTTCATATCTTGTAACTGTAATTTCAATTTAATTTTGTAATTTCTAAATTTGTCACTCTTTATCACCCTTTCAAAATGTATACTTCTTTAACTCCCTTTCCAGATATATCCTTCATATCTCCTTTTCCAAATTTATGCTTCTTTAACTAATTTTCAAAATTTATTTAGCTCCGCTTTCCAAATTTATCCTTCTATGACTCGCTTCTCTTCAGCTACGCGTCCTCCCCTCCTTTCACCTCCCACCCAGACCCAAACAAAAAGTCCCACCAGAGTGATATTAGTGCATCGAGCATCACATATCCGTGCCACTGTTGTCGACTTTTATCGATGTTACGCACACAATGATGTTTGTGCGAGCTTTTATCATGATCGATACATAGAAAAGAAGAGTATTCCAGGGAAACCCAGGAAAGGGGTAAAGACTCGCGAGAGACGGCGAGGGCAGCTGGACCAATGGGTGTCTTTCGGAAGTAGATTAATGAATGATGAGAATGGGAGAAAGATGACTGATTGGTGAAGAGTGGAAGAAAGATGACTGAACGGTAAGGGTGGAGAAAAGATGGCTGAATGGTGAGGGTGGAGGAAAGATAGCTGAATGGTGAGGGTGGAGGAAAGATAGCTGAATGGTGAGGGTGGAGGAAAGATGACTGAATGGTGAGAGTGGAGGAAAGATGACTGAATGGTGATGGTGGATGAAATATGACTGAATGGTGAGGGTGGATGAAAGATGGCTGAATGGTGAGGGTGGAGGAAAGATAGCTGAATGGTGAGGGTGGATGAAAGATGGCTGAATGGTTAGGGTGGAGGAAAGATGACTGAATGGTGAGGGTGGAGGAAAGACAACTGAATGGTGATTGTGAATGAAACATGGCTGAATTGTGAGGGTGGAGGAAAGATGACTGAATGGTGAGGGTGGAGGAAAGACAACTGAATGGTGATTGTGAATGAAACATGGCTGAATTGTGAGGGTGGAGGAAAGATGACTGAATGGTGAGGGTGGAGGAAAGACGACTGAATGGTGATTGTGAATGAAACATGGCTGAATTGTGAGGGTGGAGGAAAGATGACTGAGTGGTGAGGGTGGAAGAAAGATGACTGAATGGTGAAGGTGAATGAAAGATGGCTGAATGGTGATGGTGGAGGAAAGATGACTGAATGGTGAGAGTGGAGGAAAGATGACTGAATGGTGATGGTGGATGAAAGATGACTGAATGGTGAGGGTGGAGGAAAGATGAATGAATGGTGAGGGTGGAGGAAGGATGGCTGAATAGTGAAGGTGGATGAAAGATGGCTAAATGGAGAGGGTGGAGGAAAGATAGCTGAATGGTGAGGGTGGAGGAAAGATGACTGAATGGTGAGAGTGTAGGAAAGATGACTGAATGGTGAAGGTGGATGAAAGATGACTGAATGGTGAGGGTGGATGAAAGATGGCTGAATGGTGAGGGTTGGTGGAAAGATAGCTGAATGGTGAGGATGGAGGAAAGATGGCTGAATGGTGAGGGTAGAGGAAAGATAGCTGAATGGTGAGGGTGGAGGAAAGATGGCTGAATGGCAAGGGAGGATGAAAGATGACTAAATGGTGAGGGTGGAGGAAAGATAACTGAATGGTGAGGGTGGAGGAAAGATGACTGAATGGTGATTGTGAATGAAACATGGCTGAATTGTGAGGGTGGATGAAAGATGACTGAATGGTGAGGGTGGAAGAAAGATGACTGAATGGTGATTGTGAATGAAACATGGCTGAATTGTGAGGGTGGAGGAAAGATGACTGAGTGGTGAGGGTGGAAGAAAGATGACTGAATGGTGAGGGTGAATGAAAGATGGCTGAATGGTGATGGTGGAGGAAAGATGACTGAATGGTGAGAGTGGAGGAAAGATGACTGAATGGTGATGGTGGATGAAAGATGATTGAATGGTGAGGGTGGAGGAAAGATGAATGAATGGTGAGGGTGGAGGAAAGATGGCTGAATAGTGTAGGTGGATGAAAGATGGCTAAATGGAGAGGGAGTAGGAAAGATAGCTGAATGGTGAGGGTGGAGGAAAGATGACTGAATGGTGAGAGTGGAGGAAAGATGACTGAATGGTGATGGTGGATGAAAGATGACTGAATGGTGAGGGTGGATGAAAGATGGCTGAATAGTGAGGGTTGGTGGAAAGATAGCTGAATGGTGAGGATGGAGGAAAGATGGCTGAATGGTGAGGGTAGAGGAAAGATGACTGAATGGTGATGGTGGATGAAAGATGACTGAATGGTGAGGGTGGATGAAAGATGGCTGAATGGTGAGGATGGAGGAAAGATGACTGAATGGTGAGGGTGAATGAAAGATGACTGAATGGTGAGGGTGGAGGAAAGATGACTGAATGGTGAGAGTGGAGGAAATATGACTGAATGGTGAGAGTGAATGAAAGATGGCTGAATGGTTAGAATGGAGGAAAGATGGCTGAATGGTGAGGGTGGAGGAAAGATGACTGAATGGTGAGGGTGAAGGAAACATGGCTGAATGGTGAGGGTGGAGGAAAAATGGCTGAATGGTGAGGGTGGATGAAAGATGACTGAATGGTGAGGGTGGAGGAAAGATGGCTTAATGGTGAGGGTGGATGAAAGATGGCTGAATGGTGAGGGTGGAGGAAAGATAGCTGAATGGTGAGGGTGGATGAAAGATGACTGAATGGTGAGGGTGGAGGAAAGATGACTGAATGGTGAGGGTGGAGAAAAGATGGCTGAATGGTGAGGGTGGATGAAAGATGCCTGAATGATCAGGGTGGAGAAAGGATGACTGAATGGTGAGGTGGAGGAAAGATGACTGAATGGTTAGGGTGGGGAAAGGATGACTGAATGGTGAGGGTGGAGGAAATATGACTGAACGGTGAGGATGGAGGAAAGATGACTGAATGGTGAGGGTGGATGAAAGATGACTGAATGGTGAGGGTGGAGAAAGGATGACTGAATGGTGAGGTGGAGGAAAGATGACTGAACGGTGAGGGTGAATGAACCATGGCTGAATGGTGAGGTGTGGAGGAAAGATGACTGAATGGTGAGTGTGGATGAAAGATGACTGAATGGTGAGTGTGAATGAAACATGGCTGAATGGTGAGGGTGGAGGAAAGATGACTGATTGGTGAGGGTGGATGAAAGATGACTGAATGGTGAGGGTTGAGGAAAGATAGCTGAATGGTGAGGGTGGATGAAAGATGACTGAATTGTGAGGGTGGAGGAAAGATGACTGAATGGTAAGGGTGGAGGAAAGATGACTGAATGGTGAGGGTGAATGAAAGATGGCTGAATGGTGATGGTGGAGGAAAGATGACTGAATATGGTGAGGGTGGAGGAAAGATGACTGAATGGTGAGAGTGGAGGAAAGATGACTGAATGGTGAGGGTGAATGAGAAATGACCGAAAAATAAGGGTGGAGTAAAGATGTCTGGCTGGTGAGAGTCGAAGAAAGATGACTGAATGGTGAGAATTGGAGAAAAATGACTGAATGGTGAGAGAGGAAGAACAATTTCTCAATGGTAAAGGTGGAGGAAAGATGACTGATTGGTGAGGGTGGAACAAAGATTACTGAATTGTGAGAGTGGGGGAAACGATGATTGATTGGTGAGAGGTTGGGGGAAAAATGAATGATTGGTGAGGGTTTAAAGAAAGATAACGTATTGGTGAGAGTTATGCAAAGATGAGGTGAGAGTGTGAAAAATATCACTGATTGATTAGGGTGATAGAAAGATGATAGAATGGTGAGAGTGTGAAAAATATCACTGATTGATTAGGGTGATAGAACGATGATTGAATGGTGAGAGTGTGAAAAATATCACTGATTGATTAGGGTGATAGAACGATGATTGAATGGTGAGAGTTGCGGAAAGATGACTGACTGCCGAAGGTGATAGGAAGATTACTTAATGGTGAGAGTGTGCGAAATTAAACATTGCCGACACTTGAATTAAAGATTGATGAGGTTTGATGAAAGATGGCTGATTGATTAGGGTGGAGGAAATATGACTGAGTGGTTAGAGTGGGGAAAGATGATTGAATGGTGAGTGTGGGGCAAGATAACTGTATGGTGAGAGTGGTGAAAGGTGATTGAATTGTCATGGTTGCAGAGAGCTGGCTTAATGATGACGGTGGGGAAAGATGACTGAATGGTGAGAGTGGAGGAAAGATGACTGACTGGTCAAAGTGGAGAAAAGATGACTGAATTGTGAGGGTGGAAGAAATATGACTGAATGGACAGGGTGGGTGAAAGCTGACTGAATTGTTGGTTTACTGTTTCGCCCTACATGCTGTCAAAACTTTCCTCAAACACTTTGATACATTTTACCAAATGAACATATTATTATACGATTTTATATACAGAATGCATAACAAATAATGTACCTTTTTCAATAGATTATTTTCGGTCCCCTGATGTGGTAAAAGGATCCATGTTATAGCAAAAGTCATGTCATTTCTCATAGTTTTTTTTTTTTTTATACCTTACAAATATTCAATATGAACGTCTTTCGTGACACGTTAGATATCTAGTCGATAGTCCATTTCCTCCCATATTCGACGCGTATTTTACAGCACATGTTTTCTGTTGTTTAGTGGGCGATTCATGATTATACAAAGAAATTACGACGGTGGTTTTCTCTTGGTACCGTCGGTTTGTTTACGCTTGACTCCGCTAGCCTTTGACTAAAAAGTCTCACCCACAAGGCAGTGGGACAACAATGTCATTTATGTCATAAGATCTTTAGTAGAAAGAGTCGTAGAGGTGAAAACAGATCTATACCTATGTTTCATCGATTACACCAAGGCATTTGACAAATTAAAGCACCAAGAAATAATTAACATTTTAGAAAGCATAAACGTAGACAGCAAAGATCTAAGAATAATAAAGAACATGTACTGGCAACAAACAGCGGCCATAAGAACTGGAAACCAATTGGGAATGTTTCAACAAATAAAACAGGGTGTTAGACAAGGTTGTGTGCTGTCACCAGATTTGTTTAATATTTATAGTGAGATTATTTTAAGATCCATAAGGGGCATGCCTGGAATAACAATTGGAGGTCATAATATAAATAATCTAAGGTATGCTGATGATACAGTATTAATTGCTTAGAGTGAACATGAGTTACAAGAGATGTTGGACATTGTAGTGAAGGAAAGCAAAAATAAAGGACTCAGCCTTAATAGCAAAAAGACAGAGGTAATGGTAACAACAAAGGAAAAGACATCACCTCAGTGCAAAATAAAGACAAGTGGAACAATATTAAAACAGGTAAATGAATTTAAATATTTGGGAACTTTGTTAACCTCAGACGGAAGATGTACAAAAGAGGTGAGATGCAGAATGGCTCAGTCAAAAGCAACTTTCCAAAAAATGAGGAAAATACTATGCAATCCATTTTTGACAATAGAAACAAGAAAAAGAGTTCTTAAATGTTACCTAGAGCCAGTCTTAACATACGGATGCGAATCATGGACAATAGGACAACAGACAAGAAAATCACTGGAGTCTGTAGAAATGTGGTTTGACAGAAGAATGTTGAGAATACCATGGACAGCTAAGAAGAGTAATGAAGAGGTTCTGAGAAAGGTTAAAGCAAAAAGAGAGCTAATTTCCAATGTTAGGAAGAGACAATCATCATTTTTTAGCCATGTAATGAGAAGAGAACAACTTGAATATATTGTAACAACTGGAAAAATTGAGGGACGAAGAGATAGAGGGAAGCAAAGAGAAAAAATAACAGACAGCTTAAGAGAATGGTTTGGCAGAAGGTCAACAACAGAAATGATAAATAGCTGCCGAGATCGAAAGTTGTGGAGAGACATGATCACCTACGCCACTAGGCCCGGTACTTGATGATGATGATGATGAGTGGGCACCATCTTGGAAAATCTGTGTCTGTGCGTACAGCTGGTGTTTCAACTTCAACTGTTATGCTTCAGTTACAATCGATGCTTCTTACAAGTCCCTGCACACACTGGCCATCTGGAGAATAAAAGAAAGGGCACATTTTTAACCTGTCACTTTGTATTATTTCACACCTTTTTTTTTGTTTCACAACCGAAGCTATTTAAATTTAAAGTGAAAACTGAATTTTAATCTTTTAACTTCACGAATTTCATGTGAAACTCACTGAACTCACGTAACTTTCTGTGAGGGATAGATTTGTTGTGTTGCGTGTCTGTGTATGAGAAGGAAGTAGACTAATGTGAGAAAAGACTCCACTTACAACCATAAAGCGTCAACTAATTTGAATGAAAGGAATGCATTGTGATGTCTAAACTGAGATTGTTCAACTCCTTTGTGATACCGGTACTAATATATGCATGTGAAAGTTGGAAATTCACCCAGACTTTAGATAGGATATTAAATGCCTTTGAAAACAAATGTCTTCGCAAGATCTCAAAAATAAGCTGAAAATAATACATTTCAAATGAACTGATTAGAGACAAATCGAAACACGAATACGTTTGTAACTTTATAAGAAGAAGGAGTTGGAAGTACACTGCTCACGTGCTGAGAATGAATGAAGAAAGACTTCAGGCATTCATGGGAAACCATTTGGTTAAAGAAAGCAAAGCAGACCAGGAGGATCACAACGCAGAACAATTACTAGACAGACTCAATCATGGGACTAAGAAACAACAAAACTCTACAATAATTAGCAGCAAATCGTTAATCGTGGAGAAATATTTCACTTCTTGCATGTGTGCTGTCTTCCGCTCGAGAGGAAAATAATTGTATTATGACAATTGTGTAGTTGTTCAACTAATATTTATACAATAAAGTTATAACCAAGTATCGAACCCCCCCCCCCCCCCTTCCCCCAACCTGTCAAATCAGCTTTAGTTCCGTTTGATAAATTGTACGCATCTTGTTCAATAACTTGAGCACTCAACTTGTTCTTTTACAACAGCAATGTCCGCCATAAGAACATTAACAACTTCCAGTACAATCAAATCTTCAGTAATGTTATCCTTTTCTTCTTTCCTTTCTAGTCCTTCGGCGTCGTGGGGAGATGTAGTTTGCGGTCTTTAGCTTTTATTTTGGCCTCTTCTGCGATTATGTTTCCTAATGAATTAAATATTTCTCAAATCTGTCTATGATTCAGTTGCCAAAACGGCACGTTTTTATTATCTCTCTGTGCGGATAAAGTGTCAAAAAGTGTTTTAATAAGTCTTTTTTTAATTTTAAATTAGAGGGAATGTGACCTAAATTATAGCATATAACCTCTACCGAGATGAATGTGATAGACGAATGACAAGAAACAGTCTAAGAGATAAGATCAGAAATGAATAACTGAGAAAAAAGCTAGGAATAGCCCCCGCCATAGAATATATAAGGAAACAACAGATACAATGGTTTAGCCACGTGACAAAGCAGAAAGATCAAAACACAACACAACGAGCCTTCAGCAAACATGAGAACATCAGACCCAAGGGTCGACCACGAAAAAGATGGATGGATAGAATATTAGAAGCACTACGAAACATAATAGCAGCAGAGGCGAACAGAAGAGGAAAAGATCGCAAATTATATCTCCCCTCGACGCTGAAAGGCAAATGAGGAAGGACAGAAGAAGAAGAAAATATAACATTCTAAGATAATTTATAACAGACGTGTAATTCTGAAGACCCAACCATTTGCCTGTGTTGAACAAAAGGTTGACATAGTTTATTTCTTCCCCTGTTTCTGATAAGGTAAAGGTAAAGTACGAGTCTTGAACTGGCGTCTTAGCATGCGAGTTACCACCCATATGTGCTCGGCCGCCTATCCAGAAATGTTCGGATATTTCTGTACAGTGTCGCCTCAAGCATCGAGACTCAGATGCAAAGCGACAATTCCTGTTTCTGATGAAGGCCTATGACCGAAATGCTATATTGTGTTCTTGCAGGGACGATGTTGAACATAACCATCAAACATAAGATCATCGATGTTAAGCAAGAGATTTTAAAAAATCTAACTTGCAAATCTCTTCAGCGTTATCTATTCTAGATTTAGATTCTCATCTCTCCACTTCCTCAAGATCTTAGATTATCATCTCTCCACTTCCTCTAGATCTTATAATCTCATCTCTCCACTTCCTCTAGATCTTAGATTCTCATCTCTCCACTTCCACTAGATCGTAGATTCTCATCTCTCCACTTCCTCTAGATCGTAGATTCTCATCTCTCCACTTCCACTAGATCGTAGATTCTCATCTCTCCACTTCCTCTAGATCGTAGATTCTCATCTCTCCACTTCCACTAGATCGTAGATTCTCATCTCTCCATTTCCTCTAGATCGTAGATTCTCATCTCTCCACTTCCTCTAGATCGTAGATTCTCATCTCTCCACTTCCTCTAGATCGTAGATTCTCATCTCTCCACTTCCTCTAGGTCTTTGATTCTCATCTCTCCACTTCCTCTATATCGTAGATTCTCATCTCTCCACTTCCTCCAGATCTTAGATTCTCATCTCTCCACTTCCTCCAGATCTTAGATTCTCATCTCTCCACTTCCTCCAGATCTTAGATTCTCATCTCTCCACTTCCTCTAGATCGTAGATTGTCATCTCCCCACTTCCTTTAGGTCTTTGATTCTCATCTCTTCCACTTCCTATAGATCTTTGATTCTCACCTCTTCCATTTCCTATATCAATTTGATTCTAGAGGAAGTGGACAATATGAGATTCAAAGATCTATAGGAAGAGGCTTCCTTGAAAGAATCCCTGTCTTTAGCCAGACCTCCCACTTCTGTTGTTATGATCAAAGGTCTTCCACTTCCTATAGATCTTTGATTCTCATCTCTTCCACTTCCTATAGATCTTTGATTCTCATCTCTTCCACTTCCTATAGATCTTTGATTCTCACCTCTTCCACTTCCTATAGAGCTTTGATTCTCACCTCTTCCACTTCCTATGGATCTTTGATTCTCATCTCTTCCACTTCCTATAGATCTGTGATTCTCATCTCTTCCACTTCCTATAGATCTTTGATTCTCATCTCTTCCACTTCCTATAGATCTTTGATTCTCATCTCTTCCACTTCCTATAGATCTTTGATTCTCATCTCTTCCACTTCCTATAGATCTTTGATTCTCATCTCTTCCACTTCCTATAGATCTTTGATTCTCACCTCTTCCACTTCCTATGGATCTTTGATTCTCATCTCTTCCACTTCCTATAGATCTGTGATTCTCATCTCTTCCACTTCCTATAGATCTTTGATTCTCATCTCTTCCACTTCCTATAGATCTTTGATTCTCATCTCTTCCACTTCCTATAGATCTTTGATTCTCATCTCT
The DNA here is from genome assembly GCA_032433765.1 of Megaustenia siamemsis. Taxonomy (NCBI): domain Eukaryota; kingdom Metazoa; phylum Mollusca; class Gastropoda; order Stylommatophora; family Ariophantidae; genus Megaustenia; species Megaustenia siamemsis. The sequence goes on along the minus strand of JAVIAB010000139.1, from coordinate 1,441,526 downwards.
TCCACTTCCTATAGATCTTTGATTCTCATCTCTTCCACTTCCTATAGATCTTTGATTCTCACCTCTTCCACTTCCTATAGATCTTTGATTCTCATCTCTTCCACTTCCTATAGATCTTTGATTCTCATCTCTTCCACTTCCTATAGATCTTTGATTCTCACCACTTCCACTTCCTATAGATCTTTGATTCTCATATCTTCTTTTTCATCTAGATCTTTTATTTCCAACTTTTTCACTTTCACTGCATCTTTGGTTTTAATCCCCTTCACTCCCTCTAGATCTTTGGTTCTCATTCCATAAACTCTTTCTAGATCTTTGGTTGTTTATCTTTTCACTACCTCTATATTTCTTTGCGTTTATCTACTTAGCGAAGGGGTAGCTATAATGCTATCAAAGAATGCACAGAAGACACTAATAGAATGGAAGGCGGTGGGACCAAGACTGGTGAGAGCAACATTTAAAACAACCAAAAACAAAATAAAATTACCCATTATACAATGCGATGCACCAACCAACGATAAGGATGATTCAGTTAAAGATGATTTCTATAAACAGCTACAATGTCAGATGGATGCAAGACGAGCCAAGGATATTATAATCTTGATGGGAGACCTAAATGCTAAGGTAGGATCAGACAACAGAGGCTTCGAAGAGATTATGGGAAAACATGGACTTGGAGATATAAACGAGAATGAAGAGATATTTGTGAATTTCTGCGCCCTTAATCAAATAAGCCTAGGAGAAACAATATTCCAACATAAAAGAATACACAAAGCTACATGGGTGTCACCAGATCATAGAGCGGAAAATCAAATTGATCACATATGTATTAATAATAAGTTTAAGTCATCCTTACAGGATGTAAAAGCATATAGAGGGGCAGATGTAGCTTCTGATCATAATCTTCTGTTAGCCAAACTTAAAATTAAACTAAAAAGGTATACTATAACGAATAATGGGAAGAAAGTATTTCAATGTAGGGTTCCTTAAAGAACAAGGAATTAAAGATAAATTTGCAGTCACAATATCAAACAAATACCAAGTCCTCCAACAACTAGAAAACACAATACATATAGAAGATCATTGGAAACAGGTAAAAAATATATGGAAAGAGACATGCGAAGAAACATTGGGGAAAAGAGAACGCCAGAATAAGGCATGGATGACAGCAGAGACCCTGGATAAAATTAAAGAAAGAAAGAACAAGAAAGCAGACATAAATAAAAGCAAAACGAGAAGTAATAAAGCTAAGACACAGGAAGCTTACACAGAGGTGAACAAAGAAGTGAGAAGATGCATTAAAAGGGATAAGAGGAAACATATAGATGAACTAGCTAAAGAGGCAGAAGAAGCAGCAAATAAAGGGAATATGAAAGAACTGTACAACAGCACAAAGAAATTAGGTGGAAAATACAAACAGATCAACACCTTTATCAAAGATAAGAAAGGAAATCTGCTTAGTAATATAAGGGAACAAATGGAGAGATGGAAAGAGCACTTTGAAGAACTTTTGAACAGACCCAGCTCAAATAATCCTCCAGATATTCTACCAGCAGAAGAAGAGTTACACGTTAACTGCGGAAAACCAAGCAAAGAAGAAATAATGAAAGCCATCAAACTATTAAAAAATGGTAAAGCCACAGGACCAGATGAAATTCCTTCGGAAGCCATCAAAGCAGATATTAACACCTCTACCAAGATGTTACATGATCTATTGGATAAAATTTGGGAGAGGGAAGAAATACCTAAAGGCTGGAAAGAAGGTTATATGATCAAACTACCATAGAAAGGAAGTTTACAGGAGTGCACAAATTATAGGGGAATTATGCTACTATCAGTGCCAGGAAAAATATTAGGCAGAATCATTCTGGAGAGACTAAAGGAGGCTATAGAGAAACACTTGAGAGATGAGCAAGCAGGTTTTAGGAAGAACAGATCATGTGCTGATCAAATAGCTACTCTACGTTTAATAGTTGAACAAAGTTTAGAACTAAAATCCCCACTTTATATTGGATTCATAGATTACGAAAAGGCATTTGATAGTTTAGACAGAAGAATGCTTTGGAAGTTGCTGAGTCATTACGGAATCCCCATAAAGTTTATTAACTTGATAAAACAATGTATGAAGGAACAAAATGTAGTGTGGTGCATGAAGGACAGCTTACAGAAGCATTTGAAATAAGAACAGGAGTAAGGCAATGATGCCTTCTGTCTCCATTTCTCTTTCTACAGGCCATAGATTGGATTATGAAAATAACTCAAAACAACAGAAATGGGATCCAGTGGTCACTGACCAAACAACTTGATGATTTAGACTTTGCTGATGACATAGCTCTTCTATCACACAGCCATCAACAGATGCAGGATAAAATGAGTATATTAGATGAGAGATCACAACAGCTAGGAATAAAGATTAATAGAGATAAGACCAACATTATCAGAATTAATGCAGTTGGCAATAACCAAATAAAACTAGGGGAAATACCTCTACTAGACGTACAATCGTACATATATCTGGGCAGTAATATAGATAAAGAGGGAGGAACAGAAAATGATACAAAAATTAGGATATCAAAAGCAAGAGGATCTTTCATTGCACTGGGAAACATATGGAAATCCAAAGAAATTAGGTTAAATACAAAAATAAAAATTCTCAACTCAAATGTTAAGTCGATCCTATTATATGGCTGTGAAACATGGAGAATAACAAAATTGACAATCACGAAGGTACAGACTTTCATTAATGGATGCTTACGCAGAATAAAGGGATGGAAATGGCAGGACAAAGTCACTAACGTGAAATTATGGAAATGTACCGGTCAAATACCAGTGGATAAAGAGATACAGCGTAGACGATGGCGATGGATGGGACACACACTACGGAAGCCAACTGAAAGTATTACACAACAGGCCCTTTTTGGAATCCCCAGGGGAAAAGACAAAGGGGAAGACCAAGGAATTCTTGGAGAAGACAGATCGAAGCAGAGATGAAGATGATGGGGAAGACATGGAATGATCTTAAAAGAATTGCAAAAAACAGAACGACTTGGAAAGTGTTTGTTGAAGACCTATGCTCCACTGGGAGCTAAAAGGTAGAAGAAGAAGATGATGATAATTTATAACAGACGTGTAATTCTGAAGACCCAACCATTTGCCTGTGTTGAACAAAAGGTTGACATAGTTTATTTCTTCCCCTGTTTCTGATAAGGTAAAGGTAAAGTACGAGTCTTGAACTGGCGTCTTAGCATGCGAGTTACCACCCATATGTGCTCGGCCGCCTATCCAGAAATGTTCGGATATTTCTGTACAGTGTCGCCTCAAGCATCGAGACTCAGATGCAAAGCGATATTCCTGTTTCTGATGAAGGCCTATGACCGAAATGCTATATTGTGTTCTTGCAGGGACGATGTTGAACATAACCATCAAACATAAGATCATCGATGTTAAGCAAGAGATTTTTAAAAATCTTACTTGCAAATCTCTTCATCGTTATCTATTCTAGATTTAGATTCTCATATCTCCACTTCCTCCAGATCTTAGATTCTCATATCTCCAGTTCCTCCAGATCTTAGATTCTCATATCTCCACTTCCTCCAGATCTTAGATTCTCATATCGCCACTTCCTCCAGATCTTAGATTCTCATCTCTCCACTTCCTCCAGATCTTAGATTCTCATCTCTCCACTTCCTCCAGATCTTAGATTCTCATCTCTCCACTTCCTCTAGATCTTAGATTCTCATCTCTCCACTTCCTCTAGATCTTAGATTCTCATCCCTCCACTTCCTCTAGATCTTAGATTCTCATCTCTCCACTTCCTCAAGATCGTAGATTCTTATCTCTTTACTTCCTCCAGATCGTAGATTCTCATCTCTCCACTTCCTCTAGATCTTAGATTCTCATCTCTCCACTTCCTCTAGATTGTAGATTCTCATCTCTCCACTTCCTCTAGATCTTAGATTCTCATCTCTCCTCTCTCTCTAGATCGTAGATTCTTATCTCTCCACTTCCTCTAGATCTTAGATTCTGATCTCTCCACTTCCTCAAGATCGTAGATTCTCATCTCTCCACTTCCCGTAGATCTTAGATTCTCATATCTCCACTTCCTCCAGATCTTAGATTCTCATCTCTCCACTTCCTCAAGATCGTAGATTCTCATCTCTCCACTTCCTGTAGATCTTAGATTCTTATCTCTCCACTTCCTCCAGATCTTAGATTCTCATCTCTCCACTTCCTGTAGATCTTAGATTCACATCTCTCCACTTCATCCAGATCTTAGATTCTCATCTCTCCACTTCCTCTGGATCTTAGATTCTCATCTCTCCACTTCCTCCAGATCTTAGATTCTCATGTCTCCACATCCTCCAGATCTTAGATTCTCATCTCTCCACTTCCTCTGGATCTTAGATTCACATCTCTCCACTTCATCCAGATCTTAGATTCACATCTCTCCACTTCCTCTGGATCTTAGATTCACATCTCTCCACTATATCCAGATCTTAGATTATCATCTCTCCACTTCCTCCAGATCTTAGATTCTCATCTCTCCACTTCCTCCAGATCTTAGATTCTCATGTCTCCACTTCCTCCAGATCTTAGATTCTCATCTCTCCACTTCCTCCAGATCTTAGATTCTCATGTCTCCACTTCCTCTGGATCTTAGATTCACATCTCTCCACTTCCTTCAGATCATAGATTCTCATCTCTCCACTTCCTCCAGATCTTAGATTCTCATGTCTCCACTTCCTCCAGATTTTAGATTCTCATCTCTCCACTTCCTCCAGATCTTAGATTCTCATCTCTCCACTTCCTCCAGATCTTAGATTCTCATCTCTCCACTTCCTCTGGATCTTAGATTCTCATCTCTCCACTTCCTCCAGATCTTAGATTCTCATGTCTCCACTTCCTCCAGATCTTAGATTCTCATCTCTCCACTTCCTCTAGATCTTAGATTCACATGTCTCCACTTCCTCCAGATCTTAGATTCTCATCTCTCCACTTCCTCCAGTTCTTAGATTCTCATATCTCCACTTCCTCCAGATCTTAGATTCTCATGTCTCCACTTCCTCCAGATCTTAGATTCTCATCTCTCCACTTCCTCCAGATCTTAGATTCACATCTCTCCACTTCCTCCAGATCTTAGATTCTCATCTCTCCACTTCCTCCAGATCGTAGATTCTCATCTCTCCACTTCCTCCAGATCTTAGATTCTCATCTCTCCACTTCCTCTAGATCTTAGATTCTCATCTCTCCACTTCCTCCAGATCTTAGATTCTCATCTCTCCACTTCCTTTAGGTCTTAGATTCTCATATCTTCTTTTTCATCTAGATCTTTTATTTCCAACTTTTCCACTTTCACTGGATCTTTGGTTTTAATCCCCTTCACTCCCTCTAGATCTTTGGTTCTCATTCCATAAACTCTTTCTAGATCTTTGGTTGTTTATCCTTTCACTACCTCTATATTTCTTTGCGCTTATCTACCTCCATGTCCTCTAGAACTGTAGCTCTCATCCGCACCACTCCCTCTATATATTTGATTCTCATCATTTCCACTCCCTCTAGATCTTTGGTTCCCATCCCATCCACTCCCTCTTTATTGTGAGTTACCACTCCCTCTATTTTTGTGAGTTCCCATTCCCTCCACTCCATCTTTATTGTGAGTTCTCATTCCCTTCACTCCCTCTTTTTTGTGAGTTCCCATCCCCTTCACTCCCTCTTTATTGTGAGTTCCCATTCCCTTCACTCACTCTTTATTGTGAGTTCCCATCCCCTTCAATCCCTCTTTATTGTGAGTTCCCATCACCTTCAATCCCTCTTTATTGTGATATCCCATACCCTACACTCACTCTTTTTTGTGAGTTCCCATCCCATTCACTCCCTCTTTATTGTGAGTTCCCATCCCCTTCACTCCCTCTTTATTGTGAGTTCCCACTCCCTTCACTCACTCTTTATTGTGAGTTCCTATTCCCTACACTCACTCTTTATTGTGAGTTCCTATGACTTCAGCTTGTTTCCAACAATTAATTCCACTTGCCTATATCCTATGCTGTAAAAAAAAAATCCAAATATTTTCACGAATTATGGTGCTTCAGTAACTTGATTTTTGTTTCAGATTCTTTTGTCAACATTTCTTTTCTTGTGAGAAAACTCTAACCGGATTACTCTTCTGGATATTTGTATAGTTTATTTGATCGAAACAAGATCTTCGTCATTGGATCAATGATTTCTTATATATATATATATATATATATATATATATATATATATATATATATATATATATATATATCAGCATCATCAGCATGTGGCATGTCATTTCCAGAATGTTGCATTCACAACATCCCGTGTGAAGGACTCCCTGTCTTTAGCCAGACCTCCCACTTCTTCTGTTGTCAGGATCACAAGTCTTCTTTGATATATTGAAACCTTCTTCTTGGTCTGCCCCTGGTGCGTCGCCCAGGAACCATGCATTCCATTAATGTTCTTTCCAGCTCCCATTCTCTTTTCACGAGACCATAGTATGTTAATTTTCTCTGTAGAATGGTGTTTACAATCCAGTTCTTTTTAATGTTTAACTATTTTAATGTCTTCGCTGCTCTTTTTCACTATCCAATGTATAATAAGGATTTTTTTTCTGTATGATCATCATGTTTCGAAATGAATCGAATTTTTTCTTTCCGGTTTGCAAGTGTCCATGATTCATAACCATAAGTTGCTATCGGAAAGATACTCATCCTCAATAATTTTAATTGCACTGCCTTACTGCTATTATTGTGCCACATGATCTCCCTTGTGTTTACATATTGTGTTGCTATTGCTAGACTTCTAGTATCTATATAATACTGTATTATAATTATTTGCACTCACATTCTTTTGTTCCGAAGCCGAAGGTTCTCAGCCTGAAATCAAAGGGTGCATGTGTTAGTGAATTTGAATTTCAGCAAAAGTTCAACGCCATTTCATCTGCTGTTTATGTAAACCGTTCATCACTTATTTGTGCAGATAAAAACTATCGAACGTTTCTGAAACTTTCGAACAATGTTAATTGCGTAGGAATTAGAGGGTCAGAAAACTAGAAACTGCTTAGACCCCAACAAATAACTTCGAATTTATTCGAATAATGGCCGTACTCAAATCACCATTAATAGTTTGTGTCATTTTAAGTCATCAAAATGTTTGTTTAGAATTTTAAGTAGAGCTTGGATTTTTGTGTGACATGTCGTGTGTCATATTTTTTCCAGACACGTGTTTATAAAATCAAAGTTAATTGCAACAAGTTTCATGCCTTTCTGAACACTGGCGCTGTTTTTATTGCTCATATCAATACATATTTTGACCATAATTTAGGTTTCTGTCATGTTTCACAAATTTAGAGCATGAATGCATATGTTTGGTTATACTTTACACCAGAGAATAAATGCATATGTTTTGTTATATTTTACAAATTTAGAACATAAATTCATATGTTTGGTTATATTTTACAAATTTAGAGCATAAATGCATGTTTGGTTATATTTTACAAATGTATAACATAAATGCATGTTTGGTTATAATTTAAAAATGTATAACATAAATGCATGTTTGGTTATATTTGTCGTTATTTTAGTCACAATAAAACTTTCATTTGAACTGTCAATTATTAAAGGGAAAAATACGGCTTTGTAATGTTATTGCTAAGATACACGTAAGCTTGTCTGAATAAATACAACGTGTCTATAACTCAAAGTAATTCCAAATAAATATTTAGATGGAAAATTAAAGACCACTTTTAGCTGATTCTAGGCATGATAGGATAAACGTTGGATGTTCTAATAAACAAGACCTCAGGTCAACACACCCCACCGAAGTAGCAGCGCACAAGTGACTGTCAAGGACGATTTTTTTCCCTGAAATGAGACTTAAAACAGGAATACTATCGCAAGCGGCTTCATTGTTTGAAATGGAGACAACACAGTCACACACTTCTTTGGTGTGAAAGTAAGAAAAGACACTGAAGGAGAATAAATGTGTCCAAAAAAATGGAAAAAAAAAGTTACAGAGAGATTCACCGCTTCAGAAATTTCTCGTCAACAAAGACAAAGACATGAAAGCAAAGCCCGACGCATAGCATGTAGACGTCTTGGCATGTAGACGTCTTAGTATGTAGACGTCTTGGCATGTAGACGTCTTAGCATGTAGACGTCCTAGTATGTAGACTTCTTAGCATGTAGACGTCTTAGCATGTAGACGTCTTAGCATGTAGACGTCTTAGCATGTAGACGTCTTAGCATGTAGACTTCTTAGCATGTAGACGTCTTAGCATGTAGACGTCTTGGCATGTAGACGTCTTGGCATGTAGACGTCTTGGCATGTAGACGTCTTAGCATGTAGACGTCCTAGCATGTAGACGTCCTAGCATGTAGACGTCCTAGCATGTAGACGTCTTAGTATGTAGACGTCTTAGTATGTAGACGTCTTGGCATGTAGACGTCTTAGTATGTAGACGTCTTGGCATGTAGACGTCTTGGCATGTAGACGTCTTGGCATGTAGACGTCTTAGCATGTAGACGTCTTGGCATGTAGACGTCTTAGCATGTAGACGTCTTGGCATGTAGACGTCTTAGCATGTAGACGTCCTAGCATGTAGACGTCCTAGCATGTAGACGTCTTAGCATGTAGACGTCTTAGCATGTAGACGTCTTGGCATGTAGACGTCTTAGCATGTAGACGTCTTAGCATGTAGACGTCTTAGCATGTAGACGTCTTAGCATGTAGACGTCTTAGCATGTAGACGTCTTAGCATGTAGACGTCTTAGCATGTAGACTTCTTAGCATGTAGACGTCTTAGCATGTAGACTTCTTAGCATGTAGACTTCTTAGCATGTAGACGTCCTAGCATGTAGACTTCTTAGCATGTAGACGTCTTGGCATGTAGACGTCTTAGCATGTAGACGTCCTAGCATGTAGACTTCTTAGCATGTAGACGTCTTAGCATGTAGACGTCCTAGCATGTAGACGTCCTAGCATGTAGACGTCTTAGCATGTAGACGTCTTAGCATGTAGACGTCCTAGCATGTAGACTTCTTAGCATGTAGACTTCTTAGCATGTAGACGTCTTGGCATGTAGACGTCTTAGCATGTAGACGTCTTAGCATGTAGACGTCTTGGCATGTAGACGTCTTAGCATGTAGACGTCTTAGCATGTAGACGTCTTGGCATGTAGACTTCTTAGCATGTAGACGTCTTAGCATGTAGACGTCTTAGCATGTAGACGTCCTAGCATGTAGACTTCTTAGCATGTAGACGTCTTAGCATGTAGACGTCCTAGCATGTAGACGTCCTAGCATGTAGACGTCTTAGCATGTAGACGTCTTAGCATGTAGACGTCCTAGCATGTAGACGTCTTAGCATGTAGACGTCTTAGCATGTAGACGTCTTAGCATGTAGACGTCTTAGCATGTAGACGTCCTAGCATGTAGACGTCTTAACAGATACTTTAACCTTATTTTAAATAGCGAATGAGTAATTCATGTATGTAATGTTTCGGTCTGTAATTTTTAGGTCCAATTTCACATTTTAGGTCATAAATTCAAGCATACTTCGATAATTTTAGGGTCCAATTTGACATTTAAAATCATAAATTCAAGCATACTTCGATAATTTTTATGTTTTATTTGATATTGTTTAGTTCACTGAAATCGTAACTCTAGTTATAAGTATAGAAATGTTAACTCTCAGAAGGTTACACTTGAACGTACAATCATCATAGCCTTCCTCAAGAACGCCTTCTCAATTTGTTTCTGTAACTTCAGCTCTAATATTATTACTGACATTTTTTTGCTAAATACATTTTTGTCAAGAATTTGACCATTTCTCATATTTTCGCATTCGCATTTCTTCGTTTTCAAAAAGCACAAAAACTTTACCACTACAAAAATTGTTACAATTTAAATTTTGTGTGGTTTCAATTTAAATATTTCCACAAAATTATCTAAAATTATACCACCCGTTACTTACTTACATAATAAATTATATTATTCACTCCATTAAATGCTGTTGTTATATGTGTGTTTATTTTATGAATTGCTCATTTCACGTGCTTTTTCTTAGTTGTTTTCTTTGTTTATTCCATTGTTCTCTCTTTATAATATTTTCTTTGCAGTTCTTCATTTTCTTTTTTCTGTAAAATGCTCGTTTTTTTTCCTCGTTGTTTTTCTTTTTCATCATTTTTTTTCATCTGCTACTTCTGCTTCATAACTCCCTTCGTAATCTTCCCCTATGTCTTACATGCTGTGAATGAAGACAAATAACAAGAAATCAATAATTCAGAGTTCCCAGAGCCTATCATTTTACTGATCATGCTGTACTTTAACAATTGACACATTTGGACGTCAAGTTTAGTTTATTATTTATGTAAAACTTCCATCATCATCGCTTGCCTTCTCACGAACGAAGGTTGGCTACCATGGATCGTCATTCTACTCTGTTTCTTGCTTTGATGGTGCAGGCTGTCATAGATTGACTTGTCCATCTTTTGATGTTACTCGTCAATGTTAGTCTTGGTCTGCCTCTGTCTCTTTTACCATGTATTTTCCCTTCCAATGTTACTTTTAGTAGGCTGTTGTGTCTTTTAATATGCCCCAAAAATTTCATTTGTCTTGTCTTAATTGTATTTAGTAGTTCTCTTTTTATTTTCAGTTGCTTTAAAACTTCATCGTTTGTTATCTTTTCTTTCCATCCAATTTTACCTAATCTTCTATATATCCACATTTCAAAGGCTTCAATTTTCTGTTCTGTTTTCTTGTCTAATGTCCTTGTTTCTGCACCATACAGGAATATTGAGAAGATGTAACATTCTGCCATTCTTAGTTTCAGCCCTGCTGAGATTTGTTTTGTTGTTAGTATATTTTTCATGGCATTCAAATTACTTTTTGCCATACCTATTCTTTTGTTTATTTCAATTTTATATTTTCCATCATTGGTTATAGTATGTCCCAGGTAGTTGTAACTCTGGACTGTCTCCAGATGTGTTCCCTCAACTGTGATATTTAATTGTAGGTCTTGAGAATTTTCTTTGTTTATGATCATAGTTTTAGTCTTTTTGATATTCATTTCTAGTCCATATTTTTTGCTTGTTATGTTTATCACATTAAGCAATTGTTGTAGGTTTTTAGGATTTTCTGCTAGTAGAACAGTATCATCAGCATATCTTAGGTTATTGATTATCTTAATTGTATTTTGTTTTGTTGTTAGTATATTTTTCATGGCATTAAAATTACTTTTTGCCATTCCTATTCTTTTGTTTATTTCAATTTTACATTTTCCATCATTGGTTATAGTATGTCCCAGGTAGTTGTAGCTCTGGACTGTCTCCAGATGTATTCCCTCAACTGTGATATTTAATTGTAGGTCTTGAGTTAATTCGTTCTTAAAACAATGGTTAGAATTTCTCTCCATGGCTTTCTTTGGAGTGTTTCGTGATGAGGCTCCACTCTCTTTCACGGGGGTCTGCCATTTACATTCTCGTATGTTAAACTTTAATACAATATTGTCTGGTTTTTTTATCACCTTATCGTCAGCTTTACAGCAGCCACGCGTTCGTTTCCTTTACAATTTTGTGTTTGTTTAATATCAGCTGAACATCGTTTTAGTCACAAGTACTTTATACGGCTTGGGAAGTGTTTGTTGAAGACCTATGCTCTTAAGGAGGTTAGTGATGGAAGAAGAAGAATATTGTAAGAGTCGATGGAGGTCCCAGTTGTGTGAGTACTGTGTGGAGGTCCCAGTTGTGTGAGTACTGTGTGGAGGTCCCAGTTATATGAGTACTGTGGTGGCCTGGTTGGTCTCGGGGCAAGACGTCGGTCTCGAGACAGAGACCTTGTGAGTTCAAATCCCGGCTGCATCAGTTGGGGTTTTTATCTGTGATTGCTCTCATTGGCAGCAACCCCTGGTCTCAACAGCGAGGCCCGGCTTGAGACGTTAACTCATCGACGGTAACAAACGAGTACCTCATAGAACGAAATTGTGTGCCTGTGCGACCAGAGACTCATCTACACACGGCTGCCAGCGACAAACGGATTAATAGACACAGTTCAGTTCCTATGCTCTATGGACTTCGCCAGAGGTGAAAGCTAGCGAACGTAACACAAAAATATGAGTACAGTCAATTTGTTCCCTTTGGGCCCGAAAACGGAGCAGGCGCCGCACAGACTATGTGTGTGTCAATTCATCGCTAGATCTTGTAGATCTTATTTGGTTCATATCTTGTAGATCTTATTTTGTTCATAATCTCGTAGTTCATCCCTCTCTATTAATTGTTCTTCTTAGAGTTTATTTTGGTAATTTTTTTTTATTTGTCACCCGGGGTCCACATAAAGGCCTTTGACTACGATCGTACAAGTAAAATAATTCTGCTTCATAAAACCGATATACAATAGTGATGTTATTCGTCCAATGAACGTGTAATAGGTGCACGTGAAGTTGCTTATTTGTTCAACGTTATTCCTTCTATAGTTGGACTGTGCTGGATATTATTTGTGAATAAATTTTCCTACCGTAGAAATGAAACAGAAATGAAACTGTGTTTCATCACAGTTGTGATGAAACTTTGTGTCATCACAAAGAAACATCTTATACAGTTTCCCATCTTGTACTATCAGTGCCAAGCATGATAGATTACGAATAAACAATGAAGGAAGTTGCTCATGACCTAGATGATATATTTTGAGAAAAGCGCTTGGAATGACACGAAGAGACACTTATAAATGATGTCGTAATGGTGAGTGTGGGCATTGAACCAATTGTCAACAACCTACAGAGACAACAAATGAATGATAAGTCATGCGTAAAGAATGCCAGGACTTTATATAGCATACACAAGATGTTATAAGAGATGGAAGAAAAACCGATGGTAGACCCAGAGTGAAATGGATAGACAGCATTAGAAAAATGCTACAGCAACACCAACTGACAATGTTTGAGGCTGCCAGAAGGCAAGAATTGTAATTTTGCATCTCTCCTCGACGCACGAACGGGGATAACGAGTAGTTAAGAGAAAGAAAGAGAGAAACGAAACAGATCGCAGCTGGAGTCTAACAGTAGAAAAGTAGTTGAATTAGAGTTGGAGTCAGACAGTAATAAGTGGAGAATACAAACCTCAAGTCGGACATAAAATGTATGAGTTTGTCTGTACTTTGAGTTAACTTTCTTAGGGCTTGTTCCAAAGCTGACTTTTCCTGCCTGGCACGTATTTATCGCCTTGTGTCTGCCGGCTGTGAACTCAAATAACCTCTGAATTACCACCCCATCTCCACGCGTTGCAGCAACCACAGATCAATAGTTTCCAGTCTTACACCTCGACCAGTCGATACCTTCCTTGGCTTTTATGTACACAAGGCAGGGAAGGGGCTAGCATTGTTAGCTTCAAAGATGTGATGATGTCACAGAAGAAATAGTCTTCTGACGTAATTCTGTCATTGGATTGTTACTTCTATGTGCCTTTCTGAGGATACTAATTGGGAATACGTAAACTTCAATCAACATAAAGGTAGTTCTATATAGCACTTTAGAGGCAGTACAAATGTTCATCATTGTTATACACATTGAAACTGTTAAAGAGTTTTGCTGAAGTCGATCAGTTCAAACAAAATCAATGAGAAATATAAAATGCTATACCATTATAATTGAGTTAGATTTATAAAGTGTTTAATTAAACCCTCACACCGTCAATTGGGGAATATCGTGTGTGTGTTTTCACTCAAGTAGCTCACTTTAGATGTGGTTTCAGTGTTGTATCTCCATACGTTTAAGTTACGCTATCAAGTTGTAAGACGAGTGACAGCCTGTGAGACATGATCAGAAATGAAAAACTGAGAAAGAAGATAGGAATAGTCCGCGTCATATAATATATAAAGAAACAAGTTAAAATTGTTTAGCCAGGTGCCAAGGCAGAGTGTTCAAAACACAACACAACTAGCCCTCAATAAACGTTGCGAGAGTACCAGACCCAAGGGTCGACCACGAAAAAATGGATCGATGGAATATTAGAAGCACTAGGAAGCATAACAGCAGCAGAAACGAACAGAAGAGCAAAAGACCGCAAATTATATCTCCGCTCGACGCTGAGATGCAAAAGGAGGAAGGAAAGAAGAAGAAGAAGATTTGTTGTGTTGTTAATAAAAGTGTCGAGGGATGGCGGAGTTGCCATTCCCCATAAACTTACTAGAAGGCCTATAGTTCGTCAATGAATCTACTTACATATGTTGCTACAAGTGATGTACGTTTACATCTGTGTTATAGTTATAGCAAGTGATCTACGTTTACATCTGTGTTATAGTTTCAACAAGTGATGTACGTTTACATCTGTGTTATAGTTATAACAAGTGCTGTACTTTTACATCTGTGTTATAGTTACAACAAACCAAGTACGTTTACAATTACAAGAATGCCAAACCAATCAAGATCCAACCAGATCCATCAATCAGAGGGCCACCGTGACTGTCAAACTTGATTCACAAACTAATGTATTTAAATCAGATACATTATTGTTGTTACATGGACACTTAAACAACAACATTAAAGAGGACGCCCAAGAAGGGTCTACAATACAATGAACGTCATTTATCAACACCAGGAGGAAACAATCGAAATCTGCTGGCAGTAAAACGATGGAGTATCAGCAGCTAAGGATTGTGGGGATTACAACAACCGAGGGGAGAAACCACTTTCAGCAGATTTCTGGTAAAGAGAAACCTATATTAAGGATATCAGTTATTGTACGAGAATGATAGAGGGCTGTTAACAAAAGTGTTGAACAACTGCAGTGGCTTCAAATGAGAGGTATGATCACATACACCACGAAGAACTGATCCGATTAATCAAGTTGAGCTGAAAAACAAACAAACAAACAAACAAAAACTGAAGGTATCCGTCATGCCTTGCGGTCAACAAAAGTACTTTAGACCCGGCATTGGAGCATAGGTCATGGACAACCTATCCATCCATCGTTATTTTTGGACCTTTTCTTTACTTCTTTCAAGTCCAGCCAATGTCCTGGAGAATTTCCATGACTTCTCTCCTCCATATATTTCTGTACCTTCACTTTCACTGTGGTTTTCATGAAGGTGTCTGCATGCTAAGCTGACACCGGGTTTCTTTCCGTTTGTCAAGTCTATTTTCATTTTCCATTCATGATCTTGTTTTTTTCTTTCCTGCATATCTCCATTTGTTATCTTATCAAATCATCTGATTTTCAGAATATTCCTCAAACAGTTTTTTTTACAAATGTCTGTAACTTTTGTTTAGTGTGCATTATTCAACATCTGTGTCTCTGGGACGTATAAGAGAATTGTTTTACATTTGTGTTAATTATACTTATCCTGCAGCTATACCAAACAAAAAGGACAATTCCAATATATTAAACAAGGAGTCAGACAAGGGCTGTGTTCTGTCGCCGGATTCGTTTTCACTTGACAGCGATTAATAGATCAATAGTAGACACAAAAGGAATTGAAGTCAACGGACACAACATAAATAATTTGCGATATGCGGATGACACAGTCTTAATAACAGAGACAGAGAGTGAACTACAGGAAATGATAGATATAATAGTAAAAGAAAACAACAAAAAAGGTCTCAGTCTGATTTTGTAAGAAAACAGAAACAAATGTCATATCAAAGAAACAATCATCACCATCATACAACATACAAATAAATAAGACAAATCAGAAACATGTGCAACGCGTCAAATACTTGGGCACAACAATAATATCAGATGGAAGATGCACCACATAAATAAAAAGCAAAATAGCTCAGGCTAAAAAAGCATTTCAGAAAATGAAAATATCTCGTGCAACAAATCTATGTCAACAGAAGTGAGAAATAGTTCATCGGTGCTATATAGAACCAATTCTGGAATATAGGTTTAGTGACCATAAATTTTACAGACCTTCCGCACATGATTTTTGGGGTAATGTGGTCGGAAATACGCCCGTGCCGCTGTACTTTCCCAGAAAAAAAAATCCGTCACCCATTAAAGGCTGGGTGAACCGAAAGCCGTCGGTTGGGATCGAACCCTACCTCTTGTCCTTTGTAGTCCAGCTCACTAACCACTGAGCTATCGCGGCTCTCTTATCGCGTAGCTTGATTTTATGTTTTTTAGGGCCCATATTTTTATTAATTCGGATGAAAGATGTTATTTTATTCTCTGCTTAATAATAATAATATAAAACTTTTTATACAGAACTTATTGTGAGATGGTCATCATCATAATAGAAGTAATAGTAAACTTTTTATACAGAGCTTCGCAGTAGATCTGATCATCGGAACAGATTTCCTCCTGCTGTGAAGCTCTGTATAAAGCGTTTCCTATTACTTCTATTATGATGATGACCATCTCACAATAAGCTCTGTATAAAGCGTTTCCTATTACTTCTATTATGATGATGACCATCTCACAATAAGCTCCGTATAAAGCGTTTCCTATTACTTCTATTATGATGATGACCATCTCACAATAAGCTCTGTATAAAGCGTTTCCTATTACTTCTATTATGATGATGACCATCTCACAATAAGCTCTGTATAAAGCGTTTCCTATTACTTCTATTATGATGATGACCATCTCACAATAAGCTCCGTATAAAGCGTTTCCTATTACTTCTATTATGATGATGACCATCTCACAATAAGCTCTGTATAAAGCGTTTCCTATTACTTCTATTATGATGATGACCATCTCACAATAAGCTCTGTATAAAGCGTTTCCTATTACTTCTATTATGATGATGACCATCTCACAATAAGCTCCGTATAAAGCGTTTCCTATTACTTCTATTATGATGATGACCATCTCACAATAAGCTCTGTATAAAGCGTTTCCTATTACTTCTATTATGATGATGACCATCTCACAATAAGCTCTGTATAAAGCGTTTCCTATTACTTCTATTATGATGTTGACCATCTCACAATAAGCTCTGTATAAAGCGTTTCCTATTACCTCTATTATGATGATGATCATCTCACAATAAGCTCTGTATAAAGCGTTTCCTATTACTTCTATTATGATGATGACCATCTCACAATAAGCTCTGTATAAAGCGTTTCCTATTACTTCTATTATGATGATGACCATCTCACAATAAGCTCCGTATAAAGCGTTTCCTATTACCTCTATTATGATGATGACCATCTCACAATAAGCTTTATGAATCACATGACTAAGATATGACTAAGATATGACTAAGAATCTTCATGCGAATAGTGCGAAACAAAATCAGTCCAGAAATTAGTGATGAACATTGTGGTTTTGTTGGAGGTAATAAAAAGAACTATGTCATATACATCATACGATTTTTAGTAGAAAGAGCCATAGAGATGAAACAGATCTATCTATACCTATGTTGTATAGATTGTGCCAAACCTTTGAAAAAGTAAAGCACCAAAGAAATAATCAAAAGTTTAAAAGGAATAAACGTAGAGAGCAAATATTTCAGAAAAGGGACTCAGCCTCAATAGTAAAAAGACAGAAGTAATGGTAGCAACAAAGAAAAAGGCATTCGTGCAATGCATAATAAAGACAAGTGGAACCAAATTAAAACAGGTAAATGAATTTAAATATCTAGGAACATTGTTAACCTAAGATGGTAGATGTACAATTTAGGTCAGATGCAGATGACTCAGGCACAAGACGCTTCGCCCCTTCAATTTCTTGTGGGTTACATGTGTTGTTACATGTGTTGTTACATGTGTTGTTACATGTCATTATAAGGGGCCACGGTAGCCGGGAAAACCACCCGACTAGACTACCGACGTTCGGACAACCCGTGTTCGATTCCCGCTGGGAGCAGTGTGAATTGTACTCGTTGTTGTAAAAAAAAATACCCCCACGGTCGACCCAGCCGTTGGCAGAAATGAGTACCAGGGTATTACCCTGGGAAGGTGAAGAATGTTGCTTCGCATATGAGTTTCGATGCTTGAGGCAACACTATACAGAAATCTCCGAACATTTCTGGATAGGCGGCCGAGCACATATGGGTGTAAACTCGCGTGCTAAGACGCCGGTTCAAGTCTCGTACTTGACATTTACCTTTACCTTTATCTTTATTCGATCAATATTAATCTGTAGTCCTATTTTGGCCCAATTTATTCTTAGTTCCCTTTGCTTGTCTTTCATTTCCTTGTGGCTATGTGCAGAGAATGAACATCATCGATAAAATCGAAGACATCTAGTTGGTTCCAAAGTGCCCACTAAATTCCACTTTCCTTGCCCTGCGTTGTGATCTTCATACTTCAATATACTGATCACAGAAATAAGAATGTTGATAATAAGGACCCTTGACACACTCCAATTGTCAGTTTAAAACATTTTGTCAGTGACCCACCATCTACAATCTTACATGTAGTTTCATCATACATGACTTGTATGAGATTGTTGATTTTAGATCTAATCCCATTAGGCTTGTATGAGATTGTTGATTTTAGATCTAATCCCATTAGGCTTGTATGAGATTGTTGATTTTAGATTTAATCCCATAAGGCTTGTATGAGATTGTTGATTTTAGATCTAATCCCATTAGGCTTGTATGAGATTGTTGATTTTAGATTTAATCCCATAAGGCTTGTATGAGATTGTTGATTTTAGATCTAATCCCATTAGGCTTGTATGAGATTGTTGATTTTAGATCTAATCCCATAAGGCTTGTATGAGATTTTTTATTTTAGATCTAATCACATAAGGCTCTAATTGTTTCCAACTCCCCTTGCTATCTCCACTATCAACAATTTTCTTGTAATCAATAAATGTTATCCGGAGTGAGGAGTTGCGTTCTAAAGATTGTTCTAATGTGATTCTCGGTGTGGCAATGTGGGCTTGAGCCTTTGTTTAGTTCATACTCTCTTTATTAAATTCTCTTTCTCCTATCCTCCGCAATGCTGTCCCTGCCTTTCTCTCTTCTCTTCTTAAAAGTTATTGTGATTGTTTCTAGAGCTCTCCGTTTCACTTGGCCTATCGAGCCCCATTGTATGGCCACTATCACTGTGTGCCTGTATTCTTGCTTGCAGGTTATGGGCAGTTCTTGGTTGTTGGATTTGTTCATGTTTGGCCCTATTATTATGTAGAATGCATCCAGAGGTGTTTCTTGGATAAACGTTTATTATCTGAGAGATCATTGTGGACATGCATCAAAGGACTCATATTTACCACAGGATTTGATTTTCTATGGAAAAAGGAAATGACACGCCTTTAAAATGGCGGTAGGTCAATGAATTATATACAAATTGTGTGCTTCTGTGAAAGTACTAATGATGACTGCTCGAATTATAATAGTCATCATCATTATAGTGTGCCATACTGGTTGGCGTAGGCGATAATATCCCTCCACAATCTTCTATCTACAGTGCATCGTATCAGTTCTGTTGTTGACTGTTTGCCATGACACCAAGCTATCTAGTATTTTCTCTCTTTGTCGTCCGCGATGTCTCTTTCTTTGTATTTTGCAAATTGTATCCAAGTATTCCAACTTTCCTCTTCTCATTATGTCCCCGAAAAATGTTGAGCGTTTCTTTCTGATGTTTTTTAGGAGCTCCCTTTTTGTGTTGGTCTCTTTGCGAATTTCCTCATTGGTCTTTTTTTAGCTGTCCAGGGAACTTTCAATATTCATCTGAAAAATCCTATCTCTGTGGCCTCTAATCGCCCTTTCATTTGTTTGTCTACTGTCCATGATTCGCTCCCATAGATTAGAATTGATAATAATAGTCAGTGACTCATATTTGACTGCTGGCGTCAGGTTTAATAAACCAAGGTTAACAACACATTTCTCAACTTCCACACAGTGGTCTCGGAGATGTTCGTGAACTTTGAGATAAAAGGTGATGAAAAATGAAGCATGACTAAATATTGAGGACATAACAATGTATGGAGAAAGAAGGCAGTCAACGTGATATGATTTGGGGCAAACTGAAGAAGGCAGCAGGACAAAATATGTAGGAATGATGGGGGAGGCAATATAACAACATATGGAGGCAAACGAAGAAGTAAAAGAAGAGAAGTGGTGTAATTATGAGGAAGGCAATATAATAACATATGGAGAAACTATGAAAGGGGCAACATGACAACATATGGAGAAACTATGAAAGGGGCAACATAACAACATATGGAGAAACTATGAAAGGGGCAACATGACAACATATGGAGAAACTATGAGATGGGCAATATGACAATATATGGAGAAACTATGAGAGATGTAATATGACAATATATGGAGAAACTATGAGAGGGGCAACATAATAACATATGGAGAAACTATGAGAGAGAAGATATGAAACTATACCAAAGGCAGCTTGTGGAAAACGATGGAAGAAAAAGAGAATTGTACACATCGTTAATAGATTTAGAATCTCACGACCACATCTCAGTCTTCTGAAAGATCTTTCGTGTATTCGATCTCTCTGTGACAGAATAAAAGAACAGCAACTTGAGCAAATGGCAAAGGCGTAATGCGATTACCAGCGATCCATACGCAGAGGCATTTAATCGGTTCCAGTGTAAAATGCGTATCGATCCTCTTAACATGGATCGATCTTTCTTGTTCCATTTTTCCGTTAGAACTTCGCCTCCTTATAATCCATGAAATAATGAACATTTATTCTCATTTTTTATGAAAAGTTGTAGGCTCCAACAAAAGTTCATAATCGAAGATCTCGCAATGTTTCTGAGAGCAAGTTTTTTTTAAATTTTATTTCATTGTAACTTGATGTAGCGACTAGCATCGTGTTTTATGGTCTTTAGGACGGTTTTCATTGTTTTCATTGCATCTGCTCTAACCTTGGTTCAATAGCACAGGATTCTAGCATCATTTTGATTAGACTTGTCTTTAATCACCGTTGATTTGGTTTCTTTCCCTTTGATTTCGTTTCTCTATCTTTGACTTGGTTTCGTTCTCCATGATTTGGTTTCTTTCCCTTTGATTTCGTTTCTCTATCTTTGACTTGGTTTCGTTCTCCATGATTTGGTTTCTTTATCTTTCACTTGGTGCTTTCCCTTTGACTTGGTTTCGTTCTCCTTGATATGATTTCCTTCTCTTTTACTTGATTCTTTGTCTTTGACTTTGGTTTCTTTTTCTTTGATTTCGTTTCCTTCTCTTTCACTTGGTTTATTTCTTTTTCGTTTGGTTTTCTTCTCTTTCATTTCGCTTCCTTCTCTTTGACTTGGTATCTTTCGCTTTCACTTGGTTTCTTTCTCTTTTACTTGGTTTCGTTCTCTTTGATAGCAACATTATCTAGTGAGTTTCATGTCGATAAATGGACTCCTAATGAGCTTCCTCCGAGTATTTCTAACATGTCTATAGTAGACAGTTCTAGCTTCCGAACCTAACAACAAAACAGTCACCATCATCATCAGGTAGCACGTCCTGTGCAGAACCTTGCATTAACAAAAGCCCCCATCTGAAAGAATCTCTGCCTCAATCCAGATACTCCACTTCTGTTGTCCGGTTCAAAAAATTCCTTGATGTCTTGAAACCACCTTTTTCTTGGTCTACCCCTGTGTTGCCCAGGAACAATGCCTTATATTATTGTTATGTCCAGCCTGCTGAGTGTTTTCACTTGACCTTGCGTTTATAAGTCAATTCTTTTTAATGTTTAAAACTGTTCATGTCTTCATTGCTCTTTTTCATTATGAAAGGTATCTTAAGGATTTTGTATTTTGTTTAGAATTAATCAATTTCTTTCTTGCTGTTTGAGAGATTGCCCATGATACACAACCATATTTTGCTATCGGGAAGAAATGTGTCCTCAATTATTTTATTGTTACTGCCTTGCTGGTATTGTGCCAATGTCCCTCATGGCGTTTAATGTTTGTGTTACTCTTGCTAATATTCTCTTGATCTCATTCTGACAGTCTCCATTATTAGTTACTACAGATGCCAGGTATTCATATTTTGTTACAATTTCAAGTTCTTCACCGTTGATGATGATTTTGGGTTGGCTTTTTGTTTTGTCCATGGACATTATCTTAGCTTTATGTATATACTGACAGGAGTTTTGCTCATTTTGCGGTGTTTTCTAATACACTCAAATGTCTCTTTTAATCCTTCTGCGCTGTTTGGGTGGAGGACTGTGTCATCATCGTAAGTGAGTTCTGGAATTATGTTGTCATTTATTGTGAAAGGGTTGAACTTCACAAAGCTGTCATCATTTCTGACATTTCTCATAATGTTGTCAGCGTTGATGTTGGGCAGAATTTGGAACAAATATCTATAGAAAAAATGGTATGTTCACAGCTTCACGTAAGAAGTGGACACCACAAATCAGAACGACGTTTCGGCACAAAGGCCTTCAACAGGAACAAACATACAACTTCTTCTTCTTTTCTTCTTCTTTCCTTCCTCATCTGCCTTTCAGCGTCGAGGCGAGTATAATTTGCTGTTTTTTTCTCCTCTGTTCGCCTCTGCTGCTGTTATGTTTCCTAGTGCTTCTAATATTCCATCGACCCATCTTTTTCGTGGTCGACCCTTGGGTCTGGTGTTCTCACAACGTTTGTTGAAGGTTCGTTGTGTTGCGTTTTGTTCTTTCTGCCTTGTCACGTGGCCAAACCATTTTATCTGTTGTTTCCTTATATATTATATGGCGGGGGTTATTCCTAGCTTTTTTCTCAGTTCTTCATTTCTGATCTTATCTCTCAGACTGTTTCCTGTCATTCGTCTAACACATTTCATCTCTGTAGAGGTTATTTTTCTTATTGTTCTTGCATCTAGCGTCCAGGTCTGGCATTGGTAGCACAACGTTGGGATGAAGATTGTATTGTATAGTGCTCGTTTTGCCTCCAGAGTTATTTCCTTGTTGGACAATAGTGGTGATAACTGTCCGATGATTTGACAAGCTTTGTTGCATCTTGATTCTATCTGCTGTTTGGGAATTATCGTTTTTCATTAGACTTCCTAGGTATTTGAATTCCTCTACTTGTTTTAGTTGTCTGCCTTCTATAGTTATGTTGATGTTCTGTGTATTTTTGGCGATGTTCATGACTTCTGTTTTGTTGATGTTGATTTTCATGTTGTATTTTGGGCCTGAAATGTTGACTCTGTTACAACGCACGGGCAAATATGTTTTAACAATAAAAAAATAATAATTAAAAAATCGAAATAGAAAAATAAATGAAAAGTAAAGGAGAATAAAATGTTCACAAAAGTTGCCTGGAAGAAGAATTTTTCTTCTGAAAGTACGGAAGTACGCAACGGGTTATAAGTGAAAGAAACTAGGAAAATGTGGCTGCGGATCGTAGCACATAGAGAGAAAAAATAAAAAATGGCACAGCAATTTTACGGACAGTGCTGATATCAAATTCAGAAGACAAAAGGCGCAAGAGAAAAGAGACAAGGCCAGGTACCGCAAATACACCGTGCTCGTTCTGTGGATGGATGTCTGTCCAAGATTGACAAATTCAGCCACGAGAGAAAAAAAGCAGCACCCAGTATGCGACTGTAATGCTTTACTAAACTACTGACTTATCATGATTGCTTGCTACCAACCGTCTGTCAAGGAGCCAAAGACCATACATACGCAACGGGATGCATGTGAGTGCACAAATGTGAAAATGTGCGCACACAGCACGCAGTAACAGACGTTTCCAAAAACAGATGCGTGAGCATACAAAAGGCGCAAGAAACAGACTAGAGAGTAGGAAAGATAGAGGTGTCGTAGAGTGGCGTAAGAGATATAGGGGACAGACGAAATGATGCAGTGTGGACTAGTAGAGGAGAGATGTGAATAGCATAGTAAATGTATATAATAATGCTCTCATACATGGGCAACAGAGATAATATAGAAGGGACAGCCACAGGGAAATTAAAAACAGGGAAACTAGTTTATACTAGTTTAGTACTTTGCATGTTTTAGCAGATTGTAATCGCTAAGTCATGTCTCACATCGATACCACTCGTGACTGCAGCATTTTTTAACAGAATGAAGTCGCTAAGTCATGACTCACATCGTGACAACTCGTGACTGCAGCATTCTTTAACAGAATGTAGTCGCTAAGTCATGACTCACATCGAGACAACTCTTGACTGCAGCATTCTTTAACAGAATGTAGTCGCTAAGTCATGACTCACATCGTGACAACTCGTGACTGCAGCATTCTTTAACAGAATGTAGTCGCTAAGTCATGACTCACATCGATAACACTTTCCTTCCTTTAGCACAAGATTTTGGCAGGCAGAAAAAGCGCATTTTCCATAGCATAGAAAGTGTCATCAAAACTGTGTTGCGTTGAAGGGCAGAGCCCCACATTCTGCTTGATTAATAACCAACTACTAAAATAAAGATTTTCTACGAGATCGATGTTTGTGGACTGTATCTATTATCAAAATCGGGAACAAGGACTGCATACTTGAGTAATGAGGTTGTGACGCATGATCAGACCAGAACTTGCTGTTCGTTCAATTGAGCTTAACTCATTAATTCACGAAATAGATTAAATGGTGTCCATCCAAGACAATTTCGCTACAGGAGAGCCAAACAATTTAGACCGGTTCTGTAAATATTGCTACATTTTCGAGCAAAACGTGCAAAATATCCCTGATTATGTAGGATTTTGAGACAACCCGTAGTATCATGCCCTGAATATTTCTCAGTTAATTAAGCGGTTTTGGTAATTTCCATTAATTATCATTGGCATCAACAGCATAATCTCTCACTGTATGCAACAGTCGAAACGTTGGTTTGTTTGATCTTGCTGTTACCTAGAAACGTTGAAATATCATATTTATTCATGTTTATATCCACATCTCGTGTTGCACATTGTTGAATTTATGTCAAGTCTAAACTTCTATCAAGCCAACCCAACCAGCCATCCAGCCGTAGCTATGCAATCATTCTAATCGATCGTGCCAGCCATCCACGATATGTGCTTTCATGTTCAAGTTAGGATAACCAACCACCAACATATTGCTATGCAATTATTCTAATCGAGCTTCATAGCCACATTGTGTGTGTGTGTGTGTGTGTGTGTGTGTGTGTCATTGTTGAAAATATTATAGTCATTCAATCAGCCGTAGCTATGGCATCTTTTATACTCACTTTCGGCTAAAACGGATTATGATAAGGTAGATGGATTTAGTGCCAAGTTCTAGTGTAAAAAAAATAAATAAATAAAGAGCCTTGTCACACCAAATGACGTATAGGGAATATGGTGTATGTGACTATAATTTTTACAGACCTACAGCACATGATTTTTTGGATAATGTGGTCGGTATTACGCCCGCGCCGGTTTACTTTCCCATAAAAAATTTCGGTACTTATTTAAGGCTGGGTGACCCCGGAAGCCGTCGATGAGGATCGAATCCGACCTCTTGTCCTTTGTAGTCCAGTTCACTAACCACCTGATCTATCGTGGCTCAGATTCAAGTGTGCTATGAAATAACTGGAAAAAAAATTGCTGGTTAAAACATGCATCTTAATGTTCAATATTATACTTATTTTCTTCCTCATTTGCCTTTCATTGTCGAGGGGAGATATAATTTGCGGTCTTTTGCCCTTTTCTTTGCCTTTGCTGCTGCTATATTTCTCATCGTTCATAATATTATGTCAGTACATCTTTTTCGGCCCTTGGGTCTGGTGTTCTCGCAACGTTAATTGAAGGCTCGTTGTGTTGTGTTTTTATCTTTCTGCCATATCAGAAATGTCATGTGGCAAAACCATTTTATCTGTTGTTTCTTTATATATTGTATGGCGGGGATTGTTCCTAGCTTTTTTCTCAGTTCTTCATTTCTGATCTTATCTCTCAGACTGTTTCCTGTCATTCGTCTAACACATTTCATCTCCGTAGAGGTTAATTTTCTTATTATTCTTGCAAGTAGGGTTAAGGACTAGCATTGGTAGCACAATATTGGAATGAAGATTGTATTGTTGAGTGCTCGTTTTTCCTCTAGAGTTATGTCCTCGTTGGGCAATAGTGGTGATAGCTGTCCAATGACTTGACAAGCTGTGTTGCATATTGAGACTATTTCTGATGTTTGTGAATTGTCATTTGTCACTAGACTTTCTAAGTATTTAAATTCCTCTACTTGTTTTAGTTGTCTGCCGTCTATAGTTATGTTGGTGTTCTGTTTCTCATTTGCGATATTCATGACTTCTGGTGTGTGGATGTTGATTCTCTTGTTTCGTTGAGTGCCTGTGGTTTTTAGTCTATTTAAGTGTTCTTGTAGGTTTTCTATTTTTCCACGTATTAGCGTCTGTTCGTCAGCAAATAAAAGCTCGTTGATCTCCCCTGTCTCTGATGGATTGGCTAACTTGCATATATAGTCTATGTATGTGATAAACATTTTGGGGGATAGCACGCAGTTCTGTCTTACACCTGATCTAACTTCGCAGTGACATGTTTAACTTGCTGCTGTTCTGACTGTGCATCTGCTGTTGATGTAGAGACTTTCATTAGGTTGGTTAGATGTTCGCTTACTCCGTATGTTATTAGTATCGCCCACAGTTGTTCTCTGTTTACTCGGTCGAATATATTTTTTCTTGGTCAATGAAAGTTATGTACACATTTTATTGTGTTCTGTCGTCTTTTCTGCTAGCTGTTTTAATGTGATTGGAGCATCAGTACATTCTTTTTTTAAATTTGGGAACCCTATTTGAAAATCGCTTAACTGTAGTTCTATTATTGGTCTCAGGCGAACCAAAGAGCCCAGTTAAGAGCACTTCTATTTCGCTCGACGCTGAAGGGCAACAGAGGATAGCGAACCTGTTAGCTGAAATGATCAAGCTATTCTCTTCTTTAAAAATGTACTCAGCACAAATGACCGTTCTAATTGATCAGTGGTCAAAGTAAAAAGTCAATTACAAGAAAAAGAGGGAGATCACCATCCAGGAAATATAATGGCTCTCTGTCTAAGAGGTGTAAACATGGAAATCCTAAGAAAGTAGGTTAAATGCAAAAATAAAAATGTTCAACTCCAATGTTAAAGTCAGTCCTATTATATGGCTGTGAAACAGGGATAATAACACAAATGACAAAGATGAAGATGCAGACATTTATTAATGGATGCTTGCATAGAATAAAATGATAGAAAGGGCAGGAC
The DNA here is from genome assembly GCA_032433765.1 of Megaustenia siamemsis. Classification (NCBI taxonomy): domain Eukaryota; kingdom Metazoa; phylum Mollusca; class Gastropoda; order Stylommatophora; family Ariophantidae; genus Megaustenia; species Megaustenia siamemsis. Next base: position 1,414,473 of record JAVIAB010000139.1, on the reverse strand, counting down.
AAAATCACTAACATAGAATTATGGAAAAGTACTAGTCAAAAAGGGAGCCGCGATAGCTCAGTGGTTAGTGAACAGGACTACAAGGACAAGAGGTAGGGTTCGATCCCAACCGACGGCTTACGGGTTCACCCAGCCTTTAATGGGTACCGGATTTTTTTCTGGGAAAGTAAAGCGGCACGGGCGTAATACCGACCACATTACCCCAAAAATCATGTGCGGAAGGTCTGTAAAATTTATGGTCACTAACACCATATTCCCTATACGTAACTTGGCGTGACGGAGGTACTTTACTTTTTTTTTTTTAACTAGTCAAATACCAGAGGGGAAAAAGATACAGCGAAGACGAAGGCGCTGGATAGGACGGTCTTTGCGGAAGCTAACTGAGATTATTATTATACAACAGGCCTTTTCTTGAAATCCCCAAGGAAAAAGTCAAAGAGGTAGACCAAAATATTCTTGGAGAATACAGATGGAAGCAGGGATGAAGATGATGGGGAAGACATGGAGTGATCTTAAAAGAATAGCAAGGGACAGAACAGCTTGGAAAGTGTTTGTTGAAGACCTATGCTGCACAGGGAGTTGAAAGTGTTTGTTGAAGACCTATGCTGCACAGGGAGTTGAAAGTGTTTGTTGAAGACCTATGCTGCACAGGGAGTTGAAAGTGTTTGTTGAAGACCTATGCAGCACAGGGAGTTGAAAGGTAAAGAAGAAGAATTTAAACGAAATTTACCGCAGCTAACGAAAACTACTTATAGATTTATTTTTTTTTAAACGAGAACTAATCAGCCAAATTCCCAGAGTGACAGCTGTCTGTGACGGATCGGTGATTTCCTCAGCTCGCTAACCCGAGTTTAACATTATCATGACGTTAGGCTGCTGTTACCCGCACCACGGATGCACGAGTAGTTGCTGTGAAGCAGGGAGATGGTGAGTGACGAAACTGCCATTTAACTTTATAATCGCCTCCAACAATGAAAATGTAATGAGATCATTGGTGTATGTGCTAGTTGGTGAATCAGCTTGTTATTTGTTAATACCACAGCGTAGTAACAGAAAGTAGCAAAGTGTTATTTGAAAGAATTGTGTCCTACAAAGTAGGAAAATGAGAAAATAATAAATCGTCTATTAGAAGTATAACATAAATATCATTACAAAAAACACAAAACGTTATAGTTCATAATTTCTATTCCACTCTACCAATGGAACCAGTTTCATTGCAATCAAGAATTCCACAAATCGGCCCCAACACTTGTCACAGCATTTCCCAAAACTCGTCGGTAAATTCTTTTAATAAGGTCGCCCTTTGCACGTTCTATAGGCGACGATTCTATATCTCATTAGTCGCCTCTTACAACAGGCGTGGCAGGTAACAGTGGCTCTATTCTTTATAATCAAAATAACAGAAATAAAGTATTATACTTCGCCGTGCTAGGTCATTCGCATAGCAGCGATGTCCACGTAGTTAGCAACTTTGTTAGTTCCGCGACCAAGATAATCATCCTCCATTTCAAGATGGCAGAGAATTAAATCTGCCTTCAAATTCTTTCACCAGGCCAATGCGCTAACCGCCACGCTACTGAATTCTAGTTGAACAGAATTATTTTAAACTTCATCTACCGCGCATTTTCAAAAAGACCAATTAAAATGTCATGGTATTTTCTTGCCACATTCTTCCAACCGGTCACGCATCTGCCGATTCCATCCGCAACAATTTTGACAAAATCCCTGTTATTGTAAACACTTTTGAGATGCTTGTCAAATGTCCATGATCCACATCCATCCCACAGTATTGGACCGAGAAATCAGATAATTTACTACCACATTTAGTAAAGTATTACAAATAATAGTAACATTAGTTGCAGTATTACTAGCATTATTTGTACTATTGTTAGTATCAGTTGTGATAGTAGTTGTAGGAGTAATATCATTAGTTGTAATATTAGTAGTTGTAACAGTAATATCATTAGTTGTAATATTAGTAGTTGTAACAGTAATATCATTAGTTGTAATATTAGTAGTTGTAACAGTAATATCATTAGTTGTAATATTAGTAGTTGTAACAGTAATATCATTAGTTGTAATATTAGTTGTAATAGTAATATCATTAGTTGTAATATTAGTAGTTGTAACAGTAATATCATTAGTTGTAATATTAGTTGTAATAGTAATATCATTAGTTGTAATATTAGTAGTTGTAACAGTAATATCATTAGTTGTAATATTAGTAGTTGTAACAGTGATATCATTAGTTGTAATATTAGTAGTTGTAACAGTGATATCATTAGTTGTAATATTAGTAGTTGTAACAGTAATATCATTAGTTGTAATATTAGTTGTAATAGTAATATCATTAGTTGTAATATTAGTAGTTGTAACAGTGATATCATTAGTTGTAATATTAGTAGTTGTAACAGTGATATCATTAGTTGTAATATTAGTAGTTGTAACAGTGATATCATTAGTTACAATATTAATAGTAAGTAAAGTTCAAGATTTTCAAATCACATGTATTATCCATCCATATTTATTGTGTTGGCCTTCGTTGGTTTATTTGAGCTAGTCATAGCACTTTCAACATTCTTCTGAGAAATGCCGTCTCTGTGTCATCAAAAAAGGGAGCTTCTAAAAACATTAGAAAGAAACATTCAACATTTATCAACCATATCATGAACTGGTGAAAGTTGAGCACTCGGTAACAACTGGCAAGATACAGGGAAAGAGAGATCGCTGACGATAAAGACAGAGAATACTAGAAAGCTTGGAGTCATGACATGGAAAACAGTCAACAACAGAATTGATTAATGCACTGTGAATAGAAAAATGAGAAACAACATGATCGCCTACGCCAACCGGTATAGCACATAATGATGATGATGATGATCCTTACATATTAGTAGTGGTACTTTTGTTAATAGCAGTCTCTTCGCGTTCGAGAAGTTTCTAGTCGTGTTCTGTATTGTCCTCCGTCAGAACAAAGCTAACAGTCCGCTCCAGGTCCTCCTAGTGTCTCCACAGTTTATGTCTTTGGCATCAGGCAATATATGACGTCAAAGTTCGACATGGTGTTGCACTCTAAAAGAAAAGGTGTTTCGAGGTCTGGTCACTGGCGCAGACACGAGAAAAGAGGTCGATCATTTAATATTGAAATCTTAGTAGTAGTTCCTGCTGCCGCTGTTTGCTTAATAGGACTATTAACAGTGTTTGTGGATGTAGTTGTAGTAACAGAAGTAATTGGTACTGTATCCACTCTCATATTAGAAGTTCGGGAACTGGGTAGTCTGTCGACCTCAGGACAGGAAGCCCCGGGTTCAAAGCTCACCAGAAGAGGTGGCGAATTTTCAAAATTGGGAAAAATAAATCCCTGGTTTCATAATGACATTACCTTCCCTATTCTCATGGGTAGTGAGATCCGATTTCTGGCCCTCTCGGATAACGGCAATGACAGGAGTTCCCTTGTGCACTCGCGCACATTAAAGAAACCTTGGCCTTGATTTAAAATCTAGAAGAGTAGGCCATATTTATAGTCGATAACCGGGCAAAGTTGTCAGCAGAAACCTACCCACACCACAAATCCCAGGCCATGCTACGGAGTTCGTGCACGTGGGCCAGGATTCTCCCACACCGTAGATCCCAGGCCATGCTGCGGAGTTCGTGCATGTGGGCCAGGATTCTCACACACCGTAGATCCCAGGCCGTGCTGCGGAGTTCGTGCACGTGGGTCAGGATTCTCCCACACCGTAGATCCCAGGCCGTGCTGCGGAGTTCGTGCACGTGGGTCAGGATTCTCCCACACCGTAGATCCCAGGCCGTGCTGCGGAGTTCGTGCACGTGGGCCAGGATTCTCCCACACCGTAGATCCCAGGCCGTGCTGCGGAGTTCGTGCACGTGGGCCAGGATTCTTCCACACCGCAGATCCCAGGCCATGCTACGGAGTTCGTGCACGTGGGCCAGAATTCTCCCACACCGCAGATCCCAGGCCATGCTACGGAGTTCGTGCACGTGGGCCAGGATTCTCCCACACCGCAGATCCCAGGCCATGCTACGGAGTTCGTGCACGTGGGCCAGGATTCTCACACACCGTAGATCCCAGGCCGTGCTGCGGAGTTCGTGCACGTGGGCCAGGATTCTTCCACACCGCAGATCCCAGGCCATGCTACGGAGTTCGTGCACGTGGGCCAGGATTCTCCCACACCGCAGATCCCAGGCCATGCTACGGAGTTCGTGCACGTGGGCCAGGATTCTCCCACACCGCAGATCCCAGGCCATGCTACGGAGTTCGTGCACGTGGGTCAGGATTCTCCCACACCGTAGATCCCAGGCCATGCTACGGAGTTCGTGCACGTGGGTCAGGATTCTCCCACACCGTAGATCCCAGGCCGTGCTGCGGAGTTCGTGCACGAGGTCCAGGATTCTCCCACACCGCAGATCCCAGGCCATGCTACGTAGTTCGTGTACGTGGGCCAGGATTCTTTTCTAATTTTCTCGAGGATGATATCAGAGCACTTGAGGATGCGTCCGGTGTGCAGCGATGATGAGCACAACAACAACAAAATGAGTGGTTTGGGCAAGCTCTAATTCTCATTGTCATGAATCTGTCCCTGACTTTAGCTGAAAAGCCTCATCTCGATCTCTCACACCGTGTCACAGATTTATCAGTATTTATGACAAAAATAACCTCGTTCAATGGAAGATTCACGTCTAGAAATTAACAGAAAAATAGTCTCAGCAAAACCTGTAGCTGAAGAGCAATAATAGTCCGTCGGACTTGATGGTGGGAAGCTCAAACTAGATACCAACTTGATTTATTTGCTCCCATCAACAAGTTCTTGCTTGCCAGTGCTTAATGATGTTTTATCGCACAATAATCACACTGGTCTTCCATCGATAAGATATAGAAGGAGCAGTTTATAGACGAGAGGCTGAAATTAGAATGTTTAAAAGTTCATATACAAAAGGAAAACTGTTTGGTGAATCTCAATAATTAGATTTTTCTGGTTTAGATTTGAAAACAAAATTTGGCAAGGAGACTATCACGAGAAACATAAGCAATGACGCCAAGCAGCCAGTATGTGTGTCTAACACTATCAACATTTTAATGATTACTGTCTCAATGTAGCTTGCCTTGTGATGATAACCATCAATTCCATCTGAGTTGGTGAGTATTGTTGATTTCCCCAGTAGATTTCCCCAGTAGATCTGCCAGCTCTGTGTTCTTCCAATTGAAATTGCAACATGTTTCTCTCTTCACTAGTTTCCACATCTTCCTTCTTCATTAGGCCCTCAATGAACTTCGCTGTTTACTCTTTATGCTGATCTATTCTTTATTGAGAGCGGGTGACCGATTCGATTAGTTGTCTAACTTTAAACCAGGAGTACGTAGGTTCGAATCCGGTAGGGTCAACATTTTTTAAACTATCGGGGGTGAAATAAAAACTCAGACCCGAAACCTCGCAGCAATGGACAAGCGGCCTTTATTCTCCGGCCCTACAACTATCCCCAGCAGACTCCATTTATTGAAAAATGCCGTAGAGGTAGTTAAAAAAAAAAATTCTTTATATTATTCAATATTCCCTAAACAGTTTTCTTCTGTCATATTTAGGCAGGTTTTGTTTTCTGTTTACCGTTGTAGAGATTTCAATTCAGGAACTCCCATTTGTTTCTACAAGAAATGTACCTGACTCTCACGTCTCCCCACCTGACCGCATATTTATTCCTCTATAATTACTGATAAAGAGAAGTACAAACAACAAATCAACGTTATCTAAAACACTTGTCGAATATGTAAACAGCAGAAATATGAACACAAGGAGATGTAAAAACCGTACATCGGTCAACCAAATAAAATGTTTTGATTCATATCCAGAGATGCAAATATGAAATATATTTGAGGGAGAGACAATTCAGAAATGATATCGTGAGAGAGAGACAATTAGAAATGATATCGTGAGAGAGAGAGAGAGAGAGAGAGGGAGAGAATTAGAAATGATATCGTGAGAGAGAGAGAGAGGGAATTAGAAATGATATCGAGAGAGAGAATTAGAAATGATATCGTGAGAGAGAGAGAGAGAGAGAGAGACAATTCAGAAATGATATCGTGAGAGAGAGAGAGACAATTCAGAAATGATATCGCGAGAGAGATAGAGAGAGAGAGAAAGAGAGAGAAAGAGAGAGAAAGAGAGAAATTGACATTGCATCAATTATAAACTTCACACATATATAACACATGAAATGGTTTGTTCATATAGAAAGAGTGCCAAGAGATTCTTGAACTTTCATGTATTATTTGTGTAAACAAAAAAACATTGATTAAAATAGGAGGTGAAAGAAGAGCTCATGATAAGTCAACAACATAGAAACGACGCAGCAACATTTTGTTGGCAATGGTTGAGGCTACAAAATGACTAGAAATAGAATGTTGAATCTTCCTCGAAACTCAAAAGGGCATAAGAGAAAGTGAATAAAGAGAGAGAGAGAAATAAGAGACAGAGAGAAAGGAAGAGCGAGCGAGATTAGCATCCATTTTGTTTCAGTGGATATCATCATTATCATGTGCCATACCGGTTGGCGGAGACGATCATGTCTTTCCACAATCTTCTATCTACACTTCATCCTACCAACTTTATTGTTTTCTGTTTTCCATGCCATGAAACCAAGTTATCCAGTATTTTCTCTCTTTGTCGTCCGCGATATCTCTTTCCCTGTATTTTGCCAGTTGTAACCAAGTATTCGAACTTTCCTCTTCTTATGATGATGAAGAATGTTGATTGTTTCTTTCTGATGTTCCTTATGAGTTCCCTCTTTGTGTTGGCCTCTTTGAGAATTTCCTTGTTGATCTGTTTAGCTGCCTAGGGAACTTTCAACATTCTTCTAAGAAATACCATCTCTGTCGCCTCTAATCGTCTTTTAATTTATTTGTCTACTATCCATGATTCGCTTCCATAGGTCAGAATTGGCTCTTTATAGCACCGATGAACTCTCTTTTTCACTTCTATTGACATAGATTTGTTACATAAGACGTTTTTAATTGTTTTAAATGCTATTTTGGCCTGAGCTATTCTGCTTTTTATTTCTGTGTAGCACCTTCCATCTGATGTTATTATTGTGCCCAAGAATTTGAAACATCGCACTTGTTTCAGATTTGCCCTGTTTATTTTTATGCTGCAAGATGGTGATCAGAAACAGACCATAGATTTTAGAAGCAGTGATGTCTGCAATATGCGCCATTTTGGCACGCAAGGTTTCTGTTTTTGAGATTGTGGTTCTGCCCTATGTGCTGTCTTCGGCCCGAAAGGACAATAGATAGATAAATAGATGATTGTGATGATAGTTTCTTCGATATGACCATTACTTCTGTTTTCTTACTATTCAGACTGAGACCTTTCTTGTTGTTTTCTTTTACTATTATGTCTATAATTTCTTGTAGTTCATTCGCGGTCTCTGCTATGAAGACTGTGTCATCCACATATGGCAAATTGGTTATGTCCTGACCGTTGACTTTTATTTATTTTTTTTGTTTACTATTGATCTCATAGTATGTTCGCTGTAAAGTGAGAACAAATCCGGCGACAGAACACATCCTTGTCTGACTCCTTGTTTTATACATTGGAACAGTCCTGTTTGGTTGCTAATTCGTATAGCTGCTGTTTGTTGCCAGCACATGTTTTTATGATTCTCATCTTGCCATCAATGTTTAATTTCTCCAGAAAATTGATTATTTCCACAAGCTTTACTTTGTCAAATGCTTTTGTGTAGTTTATAAAGCACAAATATAGATCTTTCTTTACCGCTATAGCTATTTCTGTCTTTCTTAGGGTTTATATAACATTATTAGTGCCATTTCCTACCACATATACACATCGTTCCTCAGTTATTTCTGCTTTTAATTTTTCTCCTTACACGTCTCAAGATTATTCTTAGTAATATTTTCAGTGGATATAAAGCCTGCAAAATAGTTTTACAGATTGAAACTAATATGAAAAAAAAAATATATAGTCACGATAAACCAGGATCAAACATTCTGTATAGCTTTTACAAGTGAGAGACAAACTCTGAAGTCTGTAAATTTGTTCAATTAGATGTAACATTCCATAATCTGTTGGATGTAACATTCCATAATCTGTTGGATGTAATATTCTATAATCTGTTGGATGTAACATTGTATTATATGTTGGATGAAACATTATATAATTTGTTGGATGTAACATTCTATAATTTGCTGTATGTAACAATCTGTAATCTGTTGAATGTAACATTTTATAATCTGTTGGAAATAAAGGAGTGTTTTTGTGCTTATTCTGCATATTCCATAATTTTATGAGATTTTATGTGTACTCTTGATATTTCTTACATTTTACTTAGTTCTGCATATCCACTGTTAAATAATTGTTGTAATGCTTCTTCTTGAATCTATCCTGCTGTTATCATGTAGCATATGCTTCTATGCTTTCACATAATTGTACTAAATGAAGCGGATTATATGTCACATAAACCTACACGGTGTATCACTAGTCAAATGCAAGGCTAATTATTCGCTCTAGAGAGTGTTAGCGTTTGCACCGAAATATCCCAGGAGTGCATTCTTCAAATATGTTTAGATATTTGCCGTGCTAAAAACAATAATAAGAGCCAAACTAACATAGAGTTTATATTGAAAATGATAAAATAATAGATAAATAAATCAACAATATTATCGAAATATTATATCTAATCTGAGGGATGCATTTTGTTTTATTGAAATAAAGGTTGTACAACATAATGCTCTTTATGTTTGTATGACATTTGGGATCGCTTTGTCCAGGAATCACTTTGATATTTAATTGAAAGAAACTAAAAAAAAAACATTAAGATAAAAAGGAAATGATGAAAGGATAATATTGATACAGACATTGATTGGCTGGACGGAGGACAAATGATAAGAGGGTTACCTTTTGTGCAATGTTTACATTTGATGGGCGGTTTTCAAATTACAGATAGGGGGCCTAATTGTGAAGTTTCGCCTAGGGCGCATTTAATCCTTGCTCTAGCACGAGTAAAATGATCAGTGCCTTTATCAGATCAAACTAGCATGAAAGAGATCTGAGCAAGAACCGAATCAGCTAGAGATAAAAGCAACTGAAAATAACAAGGAAATAAAAGCCAGCAGAAAGCATCATAACAAGACCAGGCGAATCATTTGGAAAACAAGTAGAAACTGTCGCTTACAGTTGTACGTTTTAGGAAGATCACTAAGTGAATGTAGCATTGAACTCATCGATACCAATATCCATGATTGAGACGTGGCCATTAAAGGTGCCAATGTGTTATATTTTCTTCTGTAGTGACCTACAACATGGCTGGTACTAGACACATATTTTACACATTACAAGCTTCAAACAATATTATCTGCTCATACCAGAGACAAAGTGAACAGATCTTTTACGACTTTTTCCAATTTATTTGTTTTCCTCTTCTTCTTCTTCCTCTTTCCTTCCTTATTTACCTTTCAGCGTCGAGGGGAGATATAATTTGCGGTCTTTTGCTCTTCTGTTCGCCTCTGCTGCTGTTATGTTTCCTAGTGCTTCTAATATTCCATCAATCCATCATTTGTTCTTCTGTTCGCCTCTGCTGCTGTTATGTTTCCTAGTACTTCTAATATTCCATCAATCCATCATTTGCTCTTCTGTTCGCCTCTGCTGCTGTTATGTTTCCTAGTACTTCTAATATTCCATCAATCCATCATTTGCTCTTCTTTTCGCCTCTGCTGCTGTTATGTTTCCTAGTGTTTCTAATATTCCATCAATCCATCATTTGCTCTTCTGTTCGCCTCTGCTGCTGTTATGTTTCCTAGTGTTTCTAATATTCCATCGACCCATCATTTGCTCTTCTGTTCGCCTCTGCTGCTATGTTTCCTAGTGTTTCTAATATTCCATCGACCCATCATTTGCTCTTCTGTTCGCCTCTGCTGCTGTTATGTTTCCTAGTGTTTCTAATATTCCATCAATCCATCATTTGCTCTTCTGTTCGCCTCTGCTGCTGTTATGTTTCCTAGTGTTTCTAATATTCCATCAATCCATCATTTGCTCTTCTGTTCGTCTCTGCTGCTGTTATGTTTCCTAGTGTTTCTAATATTCCATCAATCCATCATTTGCTCTTCTGTTCGCCTCTGCTGCTGTTATGTTTCCTAGTGCTTCTAATATTCCATCAATCCATCATTTGCTCTTCTGTTCGCCTCTGCTGCTGTTATGTTTCCTAGTGTTTCTAATATTCCATCAATCCATCATTTGCTCTTCTGTTCGCCTCTGCTGCTGTTATGTTTCCTAGTGCTTCTAATATTCCATCGATCCATCTTTTGCTCTTCTGTTCGCCTCTGCTGCTGTTATGTTTCCTAGTGCTTCTAATATTCCATCGATCCATCTTTTTCGTGGTCGACCCTTGGGTCAGGTATTCTCACAATGTTTTTTCAGGGCTCGATGTGTTGTGTTTTGGTCTTTCACGTGGCCAAATCATTTTATCTGTTGTTACTTTATATATTCTATGGCGAGGGCTACTCCTAGCTTTTTTCTCAGTTCTTCATTTTTTATCTCATCTCTCATTTCTTCGTATCCCATACAGCAGCAATAGTAGTATATGTCTTCGTTCACATACTAATCATCTCTGTATAGTAAGTTCTTCTCTTCAGTGTCTTTATTAACTTTATTTGTGAAGCTAATCCCATCTTCTCATGTGGCAGCAGAAACTTCCCATCGCTGTCTGCAGATATAAGCATTACCTTCCACAATGATGTTTACTTTTAAATTGTTTCATTGCAAATTCTGTACATCCGTCGTATTAATAACACAACTCAAAACAGAGGATGTCTTTATATAGGAACCATCATCGTTCGTTCAATGTCTGGTGACATTTTGATCTCTTTCCTGATATGGCAGGGGGTTGTCAGCATAAGGTACTATCTCTGTAGCACAGGAAATGACAATCCGAGACAATTTCAGAAAGTTATTTAATTTGTTGAGGATAGTTGTCAGTGTAACCTTTTCATGTTGCTGATACTTCATCGGCCGACGTATCATAGCCTACTCCTATCTATTGTTAGCGGACAAGTTTAATGTGAAGATGTAATCTGCTTTTTATCGTTATCCGATAGGGCTTGGTATTAGATTCTTGCCATTCATGAGATGGGGTATCACTCTGTCGCTACAAATGTGGTTCGAACCAGGCTGATTGTGATTGTGAGGTAAGCATGGTAACATCAACGCTACAGCAACCCGCATACCCTACACAATGTCAGATGTCAGCAGCACCGTTTCAGCCCCCGCTCCTCGACGGTTGACAAAAAGTCTGCAGCTGGTCCAGTGGATCGCTTGTCTTGGTTGCACAATTCCCCATCGGCGACGTGATTGTATCAGACATGCTGAAGATCCTTCTACACCATCCCATCTCCAAAACTGCGTTCCTCCCTCAAGACCAGCAGTGATTGTCCACATTTTGACGGTGTATAAGATATACGCTAATGGCACTCATGTTCGTAATAATCTGATCTTTGTTCTTATGGATATGGTTTTACTTTTCCGCTCATTGTTTTGTTTTGTACATTGCATGTGCAATTCTAACTAGTACTTCTTAGTCTTCGTCAATGACAATGGAACATGTATATTTAAATTGTTTATTTATTTCAATAGTCTCTCGTTTTGTTGTAATTATTCTTTCACTGCCCCGTGTCGTGATTGTGTTATCTAGGCACTCGAATAGATGTTCTAGCTGTACTACATTACGTGCCCAACTATGTCATTCTAAAAATGAAGGATAGTAGAGCTCTGTTTCCGAAGCCGACGCTCCGGAGGTGTATTTCGAGGACGTGTTTCATAATTTCAAGAAACATATGAATTAATGTTTGGTACAGTCAATTATACAGATGACTATGTTTTGGGACAACAAGCATATCTGTCTTACATCTACGGTGGTCAAAAACCATTTCCCAATTAACCGTTGCTGGTAGAATGACACAGTTGTTTGATAGCATCGAGAACTTTGTCATTGATGTTATGTTTGTTCATCATTGCCTAAAACCCTTCGTGTCAGGCTCTGTAAAATGCTGCTATTTTTTTTCTAAAGTCAGTAAGCACATGCTAGAGGTCTCGCTGATGTTGGTAATAGTTTCAGAAAGAGCGCAAAGATATGCTATACTGTACTTCTCTATGCTCAAGAATTAGCTTGTTCGTCAACTATGATATCACTTACCTGTTGAGGATGACTTTCAACATAACTTAGCTTAGGTGACTAATGAGACTGCACAATAATGTTCGCACATTTGTAGATTACCAATTTGCTTTTTAATGGGGTGGATTAATGACGGTGTTCGAAGTGTAAGTCAGACTTTTTTTGTGCGCCAACTTTTACGTGCCTTACCTGTTTTCTGAATTTCCCAATTCATATCGCACGCTAAACTCTACTGTTCACCCACCGTTACCCACACGTTCTTTATCTCTCACTCACCGTTACCCTCACGTCCTTTATCTCTCACTCACCGTTACCCTCACGTCCTTTATCTCTCACTCACCGTTACCCTCATGTCCTTTATCTCTCACTCACCGTTACCCTCATGTCCTTTATCTCTCACTCACCGTTACCCTCATGTCCTTTATCTCTCACTCACCGTTACCCTCATGTCCTTTTTCTCTCACTCACCGTTACCCTCATGTCCTTTATCTCTCACTCACCGTTACCCTCATGTCCTTTATCTCTCACTCACCGTTACCCTCATGTCCTTTATCTCTCACTCACCGATACCCTCATGTCCTTTATCTCTCACTCACCGTTACCCTCATGTCCTTTATCTCTCACTCACCGATACCCTCATGTCCTTTATCTCTCACTCACCGTTACCCTCATGTCCTTTATCTCTCACTCACCGTTACCCTCACATCCTTTCTCTCTCACTCACCGTTACCCATACGTCCTTTATCTATCACTCACCGTCACCCTCATGTCCTTTATCTTTCATTCGCCGACACCCTCACGTCCTTTATAGTTCATTCACCGTCAGCCTCACGTCCTTTATCTTTCATTCACCGTCACCCTCACGTCCTTTATAGTTCATTCACCGTCAGCCTCACGTCCTTTATCTTTCATTCGCCGACACCCTCACGTCCTTTATAGTTCATTCACCGTCACCCTCACGTCCTTTATAGTTCATTCACCGTCACCCTCACGTCCATTATCTTTCATTCACCGTCACCCTCACGTCCTTTATAGTTCATTCACCGTCACCCTCACGTCCTTTATAGTTCATTCACCGTCACCCTCACGTCCTTTATAGTACATTCACCGTCACCCTCACGTCCTTTATAGTTCATTCACCGTCGCCCTCACGTCCATTATCTTTCATTCACCGTCACCCTCACGTCCTTTACAGTTCATTCACCGTCACCCTCACGCCATTCATCACTCACTCATTAACTCACTCCCTCACTCACTCAATCACGGTCTCCCTCACATTTTTTAACACTCAGTCACTCGCCGTCTCCCTCACGTCCTTTATATTTCATCCACCGCCACCCTCGCGTCCTTTATCTTTCATTCGCCGACACCCTCACGTCCTTTATAGTTCATTCACCGTCACCCTCACGTCCTTTATCTTTCATTCGCCGACACCCTCACGTCCTTTATAGTTCATTCACCGTCACCCTCACGTCCTTTATCTTTCATTCACCGTCACCCTCACGTCCTTTATAGTTCATTCACCGTCTCCCTCACGTCCTTTATATTTCATCCACCGCCACCCTCGCGTCCTTTATCTTTCATTCGCCGACACCCTCACGTCCTTTATAGTTCATTCACCGTCACCCTCACGTCCTTTATCTTTCATTCACCGTCACCCTCACGTCCTTTATAGTTCATTCACCGTCACCCTCACGTCCTTTATAGTTCATTCACCGTCACCCACACGTCCTTTATAGTTCATTCACCGTCACCCTCACGTCCATTATCTTTCATTCACCGTCACCCTCACGTCCTTTATAGTTCATTCACCGTCGCCCTCACGTCCATTATCTTTCATTCACCGTCACCCTCACGTCCTTTATAGTTCATTCACCGTCACCATCACGTCCTTTATAGTTCATTCACCGTCACCCTCACGCCCTTCATCACTCACTCATTAACTCACTCCCTCACTCACTCAATCACGGTCTCCCTCACATTTTTTAACACTCAGTCACTCGCCGTCTCCCTCACGTCCTTTATATTTCATCCACCGTCACCCTCACGTCCTTTACCTTTCATCCACCGTCACCCTCACGTCCTTTATCACTCACTCACCGTCACCCTCACGTTCTCTATCACTCACTTACTCACTCACAGTCACCCTCACGTCCTTTATCACTCACTCACTCACCGTCACCCTCACGTCCTGTATCACTCACTCACCGTCTCCCTCACGTCCTTTATCACTCACTCACTCACCGTCACCCTCACGTCCTTTATCACTCCCTCACTCATCGTCACCCTCACGTCCTTTATCACTCACTCACTCACCGTCACCCTCACGTCCTTTATCACTCACTCACTCACCGTCTCCCTCACGTCCTTTATAACTCACTCACTCACTCACCGTCACCCTCACGTCCTTTATCACTCAGTCACTCACCGTCACCCTCACGTCCTTTATCACTCCCTCACTCATCGTCACCCTCACGTCCTTTATCACTCACTCACTCACCGTCACCCTCACGTCCTTTATCACTCACTCACTCACCGTCACCCTCACGTCCTTTATCACTCAGTCACTCACCGTCACCCTCACGTCCTTTATCACTCCCTCACTCATCGTCACCCTCACGTCCTTTATCACTCACTCACTCACCGTCACCCTCACGTCCTTTATCACTCACTCACTCACCGTCTCCCTCACGTCCTTTATAACTCACTCACTCACCGTCTCCCTCACGTCCTTTACATTTCATCCACCGTCACCCTCACGTCCTTTATTACTCACCGTCACCCTCACGTCCTCTATCACTCACTTACCGTCTCCCTCACGTCCTTTATCACTCACTCACTCACCGTCTCCCTCTCGTCCTTCATCTTTCATTCACCATCACCCTCACGCCCTTCATCCCTCACTCATTAACTCACTCCCTCAATCACGGTCTCGCTCACATTTTATAACATTCAGTCACTCGCCGTCTCCCTCACGTCCTTTATCTTTCACTCACCGCCTCCATCACGTCCTTTATCTTTCACTCACCGCCTCCATCACTTCCTTTATCTTTCATCCACCGTCAACCTCACGTCCTTTATCACTCACTCACTCACTCACCATCTCCCTCACGTCTTTTATCTTTCATCCACCATCTGCCTCACGTCCTTTATCTTTCATTCATCATCTCCCTCACGTCCTTTATCTTTCACTCACCGTCATCTTCACGTTCATTATCACTTACTCACACACTCCCTCAATCACCGTCTCCCTCACATTTTTTACCACTCAGTTACTCGCCGTCTCCCTCACGTCCTTTATCCTTCATTCACCATCTCTCTCACGTCCTTTATTACTTACTCATCGTCTCACTCTCGTTTTTTATCTCTCACGCGGAAATAAATGGTCTCCTAATCCGATACTCTTAAACATGAATTAATCTCCCAGAATGCAATTGCCACCAATATCGAGCTCACAATGAGGTCTGAAAGTCTTAGCGGGGAATCTTCGAACAACGTGACCCATCACGACTGACACTAGTGAACTTTGAGTAAAGTTGACGCAATGGCTGTCAGCCAACGTGACCCATCACGACTGACACTAGTGAACTTTGAGTAAAGTTGACGCATTGGCTGTCAGCCAACGTGACCCATCACGACTGACACTAGTGAACTTTGAGTAAAGTTGACGCGATGGCTGTCAGCCAACGTGACTCATCACGACTGACACTAGTGAACTTTGAGTAAAGTTGACGCAATGGCTGTCAGCCAACGTGACCCATCACGACTGACACTAGTGAACTTTGAGTAAAGTTGACGCAATGGCTGTCAGCCAACGTGACTCATGAACTGAGACCCAATGTAACGAAGTAGAACATCTCATGCCTAATCTAATGTTATCTATGTCAAGATTTTGAAAAGAGCAATTTTCAAACTAACACGTTTCGTCACAGGAAATGAGGTGACATCTGGTTGAGAGTTGTAGGACTAGGCATATGTCTATCACTGTGATAGTAAAGTCAAGTCAAGTCAAGGTTCCATCGACACCTTGCTAGGCGTATGGGGATATGGTGTTATTGACCATAATTTTCCATGACCACGGCACATATTTGGGTGATGGGGTCGGTATCACGCCAGCTCGCCTTTACTTCCCCAAAAAATCTCTGGTACCCATTTTTAGATCCTGGGTGACCACAGAGACTTGTCAGTCCGAAATAAATCAGCAACTGCTGGTTAAATTTTCCCCGCGATGTTTTTCTTTCGATTTTTTTTTCGTGACGTTTATTTCCGCAACATTTTTACTGTGATATTTTGTCATGATGTTTTTTCTGCTATATTTATTCTGAGATGTTTTTTCTGCTATATTTATTCTGTGACGTTTTTTCCACGATTTTGTTTCTGCTATATTTATTCTGTGAAGTTTTTTCCGCGATGATTTTTCTGCTATATTTATTCTGTGATGTTTTTTTCTGCTATATTTATTCTGTGATGTTTTTTCTGCTATATTTATTCTGTGATGTTTTTTCTGCTATATTTATTCTGTGATGTTTTTTTCTGCTATATTTATTCTGTGATGTTTTTCTGCTATATTTATTCTGAGATGTTTTTTCTGCTATATTTATTCTGTGATGTTTTTTCTGCTATATTTATTCTGAGATGTTTTTTCTGCGATATTTTGTCATGATGTTTTTTCTGCTATATTTAATCTGTGATGTTTTTTATGCTATATTTAATCTGTGATGTTTTTCTGCTATATTTATTCTGTGATGTTTTTTCCGCGATGTTTTTCTGCTATTTTTGTCCGCGATTTTTTTTCCACTATGTTTTTTATGCTATATTTTTTCCACGATGTTTTTCTCTGCGATGTTTTTTCAACGATGTTTTTCTGTTGTATTTTTTCCACGATGTTTTTCTCTGCGATGTTTTTCCCACGATGTTTTTCCTGCTAAATTTTGTCCATGATGTTTTTTCCCACGATGTTGTTTCTGCTATATTTTTTTCCATGATGTTTTTTTCTGCTATATTTATTCCACCATGTTTTTTTTTCTGCTATATTTTTTCCACCATGTTTTTTTTCTGCTATATTTTTTCCACCATGTTTTTTTCTGCTATATTTTTTCCACCATGTTTTTTTTCTGCTATATTTTTTCCACCTTGTTTTTTTCTGCTATATTTTTTCCATTATGTTTTTTTCCTCGATGTTTTTTCCACGATGTTGTTTCTGCTATATTTTTTTCCATTATGTTTTTTCTGCTATATATTTTCCACCATGTTTTTTTCTGCTATATTTTTCCCATTATGTTTTTTTCCTCGATGTTTTTTCCTCGATGTTGTTTCTGCTATATTTTCTTCCATGATATTTTTTCAGCGATAAAAGTAAAAAGGTAAATTACAAGACTTGAACCTGCGTCTTAGCACGCGAGTTTACACCCACATGCGCTCGGCTCCCTACCCAGAAATGTTCGGAGATTTCTGTATAGAGTCGCCTCAAGCATCGAAACTCAGATGCGAGGCGACATTCCTCACCTTCCCAGGGTAATACCCTGGTACCCATTTCTGCCAACGGCTGGGTAATTTTTTTTTTTCCAACCACGAGTAGAATCACACTGCTCCCAGTGGGAATCGAAGACGGGTTGTCCGAACGTCGGTAGTCCAGTCGGGTTGTCCGAACGTCGGTAGTCCAGTCGGGTTGTCCGAACGTCGGTAGTCCAGTCGGGTTGTCCGAACGTCGGTAGTCCAGTCGGGTTGTCCGAACGTCGGTAGTCCAGTCGGGTTGTCCGAACGTCGGTAGTCCAGTCGGGTTGTCCGAACGTCGGTAGTCCAGTCGAGTGGTTTCCCAACTAGGCTTTATTCACGATGTATATTCAACGATGTTTATTTAGCGATGTTTATTCAGCGATGTTTATTCAGCGATGATGTTTATTCAGACATGTTTATTCAGCGATGTTGTTTATTCAGCCATATATATTCAGCGATGATGTTTATTCAGCCATATTTATTCAGCGGTGTTGTTTATTCAGCCATATTTATTCAGCGATGTTGTTTATTCAGCCATATTTATTCAGCGATGATGTTTATTCAGCCATATTTATTCAGCGATGTTGTTTATTCAGTCATGTTTATTCAGCTATGATGTTTATTCAGCCATGTTTATTCAGCGATGATGTTTATTCAGCGATGATGTTTATTCAGCCATGTTTATTCAGCGATGATGTTTATTCAGCCATGTTTATTCAGCGATAATGTTTATTCAGCCATGTTTATTCAGCGATGATGTTTATTCAGCGATGATGTTTATTCAGCCATGTTTATTCAGCGATGATGTTTATTCAACCATGTTTATTCAGCGATAATGTTTATTCAGCGATGATGTTTATTCAGCGATGATGTTTATTCAGCGATGATGTTTATTCAGCCATGCTTATTCAGCGATGATTTTTATTCAGCCATGTTTATTCAGCGATAATGTTTATTCAGCGATGATGTTTATTCAGCGATAATGTTTATTCAGCGATAATGTTTATTCAGCCATTTTTATTCAGCCATGTTTATTCAGCCATGTTTATTCAGCGATAATGTTTATTCAGCGATGATGTTTATTCAGCGATAATGTTTATTCAGCGATGATGTTTATTCAGCGATAATGTTTATTCAGCGATGATGTTTATTCAGCGATGATGTTTATTCAGCGATAATGTTTATTCAGCGATAATGTTTATTCAGCCATGTTTATTCAGCCATGTTTATTCAGCGATAATGTTTATTCAGCCATGTTTATTCAGCCATGTTTATTCAGCCATGTTTATTATGCGATAATGTTTATTCAGCCATGTTTATTCAGACATGTTTATTCAGCGATAATGTTTATTCAGACATGTTTATTCAGCCATGTTTATTCAGCCATGTTTATTCAGCCATGTTTATTCAGCGATTTTTATTCAGCCATGTTTATTCAGCCATGTTTATTCAGCGATAATGTTTATTCAGCCATGTTTATTCAGCGATAATGTTTATTCAGCCATGTTTATTCAGCGATAATGTTTATTCAGCCATGTTTATTCAGCCATGTTTATTCGTCCATGTTTATTCAGCCATGTTTATTCAGCGATAATGTTTATTCAGCCATGTTTATTCAGCGATAATGTTTATTCAGCGATAATGTTTATTCAGCGATAATGTTTATTCAGCCAATGTTTATTCAGCGATGATGTTTATTCAGCCATGTTTATTCAGCCATGTTTATTCAGCGATGTTTTTCCCGCCACCGGCTACATACAATTGTATGTGTCTGTTTCCAT
The DNA here is from genome assembly GCA_032433765.1 of Megaustenia siamemsis. NCBI lineage: Eukaryota > Metazoa > Mollusca > Gastropoda > Stylommatophora > Ariophantidae > Megaustenia > Megaustenia siamemsis. The sequence continues at coordinate 1,395,004 of JAVIAB010000139.1, read as the reverse complement.
GGGCCTGCATTTCTGAGCTGGTACCAGGATCAACGAACCACGACTCTGGTTGCTAGATTCTAATTCAACTACCTCAAGTGTGATCAGCAAGTCTAGGAAACGAAGATGCAGCTATGGCCTTTTAAAACTACGTACTGGAATTTAATGCGGCAATCCAATTTGAACAGACTGAGAAGTTGTCGTAAACCTCAAAACAACGCAGCTTACGGCCATTTAAGGTAATTTAAATGACGAACAAGAAAGAGATCTAACGTTCAGTGAATTGCAATAATATTTGATAATTTCATCATCTTTAATCCTAATTTCATATTTATATTTAATCCTTGTCTTTGTTCAACTTAGTCTTCAATTCACTTATAACAAATGTTTTCAATATTGATGTCTGGCCGGATCCCTGAATCCATAAATTTATTTAGTTTTTCGAGGAATACTACATAGTTTTTATGCATTTATTTGACTCTAGGTCCTCACAATTATTGTATTTATTTAATGGCAGGTTAAATTTCTTTCAATTATTTCATGCATCAAAAGATCCTTGATTTTGTGTGTTTATTGCCTCATATAATCCTTCAATTATTTCATGCATCACAAGATCCTTGATTCTGTGTGTTTATTGCCTCATATAATCATTCAATTATTTCATGATTTTAAAAATCCTCATTTTTGTGTATAAAATGTCATATAAAATTGTATGTCGCCGCTTTTCTAGGAGAAGACAGCATAAAATAATTAAACATTTCAGGGATAAGTCTTCGTCGGTATGACAGATACACAGTGTCGTTGCTCCATTTTTTTCGGTAGTTTTCTTTGATCAATATTCTTATTAGACGGAAATTGATTAACTTCTTTCAGACATTAGAGTAACAAACATTGTAACTCAACATTACGAATGTTGATCGTAAGATTTGATTAACTTCTTTCAGACATTAGAGCAACAAACATTGTAACTCAACATTACGAATGTTGATCGTAAGATTTGATTAACTTCTTTCAGACATTAGAGCAACAAACACTGTAACTCAACATTACGAATGTTGATCGTGAGATTTGATTAACTTCTTTCAGACATTAGAGCAACAAACATTGTAACTCAACATTACGAATGTTGATCGTAAGATTTGATTAACTTCTTTCAGACATTAGAGCAACAAACATTGTAACTCAACATTACGAATGTTGATCGTAAGATTTGATTAACTTCTTTCAGACATTAGAGCAACAAACACTGTAACTCAACATTACGAATGTTGATCGTGAGATTTGATTAACTTCTTTCAGACATTAGAGCAACAAACATTGTAACTCAACATCACGAATGTTGATCGTAAGCATAACATAATGTTTAAATGCCATCATGGTTTTCACTATTTGTTACAATTACTGTTGAGACTATTAATAATGAAAAAAATACCATAATATTTATTTTGAACTTTTAAAATAGATTTAATACGAGAACGGGTTTCCCGAATTGATAACTTGTCGGGCTCCAAACTAGGAGTGCATGGGTTCGAATCCTGGTAGGTCAATATTTTTTCTATCGGGTGTGAAATAAAAACTCATACCCAAGCAGGCATCGACTGCACTGGTTTAGCGGCCTTTATTCTCCTGTCCTATAAGTGCTCCCGGCAAATTCCAGTATAGGAACATGCAGCAAAGATAAAAAGATTGTTAATATATTTCATTGTAGAATACATAGATGCTCTACGCCATTCAGCACGTGATGTTGATGAGAAATAATAAAATGGTTTAAAACCTACACCATGCTGTGATAGCAAGAGGCTCACATCGCTTATTTAAATATGTCATTTAAATGTTCCTATCCAATCTTCTAGTTATGCATTTCAGTTTGTTACAAATTCTGGCTAAAGAGATGCACCTGAAGGGCTTCCAAACTTCTTTGGAGCTAAAGTATCAAAGAGTCAGGGCCCAATTTGCTGAAAAGTGTAACGGTGATTGATATGCACAACTGGTAGGGAGTAAAACGACAAATGAAAAAAAAGTGATTGGTAAAACATATTGTTTTAGATTTGACACCAAGATACGTCACACATACCCACACATTCTCAGCATTTGAGAATTAACATCACGGAACGACACTCAAACCCACACATTCTCAGCATTTTAGAATTAACATCACGGAACGACACTCAAACCCACACATTCTCAGCATTTTAAAGTGTGCTATGAAGTGTTTGTTCAATAATGATTCATTCTATGAAAGCAAACTAATTAGCGTAACGTTGACACGATTGTCCGCCAAGATGTGTGTGGGCTTGGACATCAATTACTCAAAGCTCTCTACACCACAGCCCTAACGCCATAGACAAGCTCTGTCTGTCCATCCTTGTTGCTGAAACGTTCATCTGTTTCCTTCCAGTTAAGGCCAACATCTTTGATAAGTTTAATGGTTTCTCTTCTCCGAGTATTCATGTGCCTGTTCTCTCTTCCCCCTTCCTTGTTCGTTCCACGACAAAGCATGCTTTGATACGTTGGCATAATTTTCTTGACGTGTGGCCAATTCATCTGTATTGTTATTTTGAGAATCTATTGTTCAAATAGACTTTGTTTTGCTCTTTTCCATTTATCTTCATTTCTGATCGTGTCTTCTTCACCAACTGAAATATTCATCCCAGAAATTGTTTATAAATGCTCCCACACTTTATCTCACTGTCCGCCATTTATTGCATAATCTCGTCTATTACATATATCGAGCTCAAGTAAATTAACTTTCCAGTCAAAATGGCGGATAGACGGCAAGGACCAATAAGGTTCAGTCTGAAAAGTGTTCCTTGTTGCAGTTTCCTCATATTCCAAGTCCGGCTTGATGTCGACTACTGAGTTTAGTGCTCTGTGCCCAACGTGAGCTGTGTTTTTCATCCGGATCGTATTTCGATATTACGATTGCTTACGAAGAATGATGATAGCGTATGACAAAGGACAGTTCAGCTGCGTTTACTTTCGGTACCGCTTGGTCTTATGTCTTTTGGCGCGTGCTGTAGTTGCTATGATGAAGACTGTAGCTGCCATTCTTTGTTTGGATCCTTCAGTGAGATGGGTTTTATTTCTGATAATTCCACTGGCACGGACGGTTAAACAATTATTGATTTTACTTCGTTTGCAGTAATACCGGGACCTTGGACTAACCAAAACCATAATTCATGAAGATTTCACAGGTGATCATCACAATATATCAACAAACTGCGTCTTAAATCAGCGACTATAGAAAACATTTGTGTGAATTTTGAATAGAGTAACTAGAGTATGAAACTGAGAATGAACGTGTGTGATTGTGCCTTGGCCTTATATATCGGAGTCGATGTTTTTTTCTGTATAAACACTTGAGTTAAAACACCGGTCAATATGGATTCCGGACCGACATATACAGTAACAGCATTGACTTGGACAAGACGTGCTTACTTTCAAACACAAACAATTGTTTGGTTGTCTGCTATGCCGTTTGCACTAAATTGCAAGCCCAATAAATGTACATCGAAGAAAACGTTCTGTAGCTCCAAACATTATATTTTCTCTGGTCCGAGGACAAGATTGTCGTCCAGCAACTGAGCTTAGCGCGATCTGCGACCAACAGCTGACTGCATGCGTCACGATCAGCGACCAACAGCTGACTGCATGTGTCACGATCAGCGACCAACAGCTGACTGCATGCGTCACGATCAGCGACCAACAGCTGACTGCATGTGTCAGGATCAGCGACCAGCAGCTGACTGCATGTGTCAGGATCAGCGACCAACAGCTGACTGCATGTGTCAGAATCAGCGACCAACAGCTGACTGCATGCGTCACGATCAGCGACCAACAGCTGACTGCATGTGTCACGATCAGCAACCAACAGCTGACTGCATGCGTCACCATCAGCGACCAACAGCTGACTGCATGTGTCAGAATCAGCGACCAACAGCTGACTGCATGCGTCAGGATCAGCGACCAACAGCTGGCTGCATGTGTCAGAATCAGCGACCAACAGCTGACTGCATGCGTCAGAATCAGCGACCAACAGCTGGCTGCATGCGTCAGGATCAGCGACCAACAGCTGACTGCATGCGTCAGGATCGGAGAACAACAGCTGATCAAGATTTACTATTCCATTTTCCAATCGTGCTCCTGGTATTAGACTATCCAATCTGGCCACGCACGTAGGGATCGAAGAGGGAATGCAACCCAGTGTTTTGTTCGTCTTAGGCTGCTATTACTAGAGTAATCATAAATCGAAAGGGAGAGAAATTGTGTGTGCGACTTTTTTGTGTGCTTCGTCATCGTAATGGCTCATTATACATCCCGACCCGCCGTACGATAATCTTACGGTCTGTTGTTTGATGTGCGACGGGGATAATCTGACGACTAACTGTGTGTCTAAATGTTCAGAATTGGAGTCAACAACGATGGCCTAACATCATCAAGCGCTTTACATTTTTTTTTATAATACGACTATCATCATTTTCAAGAGGACGTGAACTTCCGGTATATTGTGGATAGGCGGCGGGAACGATTGAAGGCTATGCATGAAAAGTGTTCCTTGTTGAAGTTTCCTCATATTCCAAGTCCGGCTTGTTGCAGGAGCTACTGACTTAAATGCTCTGTGCACACCGTGAGCTGTGTGTTTCATCCGTTTTGATCATGTTTCGTTATTCCAATTGTTTACGATGAATGATGATATCGTATGACAGGGAACAGTTGGCTGTGTTCACTTTCTGCGCGGTTTCGCCTTATGTCTTTTGGCGTGTGCTGAGACTGCTACGATGGGGACAACAATTACCTTTCTTTGTGTGGGAGATGAGATATTAATTCGGATGATTACGCTGGCACGGGCGGTTGAGCAATTATGGATTTTAATTCGTTTGCAGTGATATCGGTGCCTTCCATAAACAAATAACCAAATGCAACCCGCTCCTCAAAAATGCAGTGTTGACAGAGACTGTGTTGACCTGAAAGACGCACATACAACAGCCTGGATATGAATCAGAACACACATTCATTTATTATAGTTCGTTCAGAAATTCGTGCCCACAGAGTTGATTAATTATCTCGGAAACTGTTTGATGAATTTCTGTCATTCTTTTTCGTGAAATCTTATTTATTCACCGACCTTCAGTCTAATTTTTGGCCCTAGTGTCATGCATTTAGGAAAGACTTTTGCTTATTTGAAGTATTAAAAATATGATTTTCTTGCTTGTCTTAAATTTTTCGATTTTACAATACCCACATTTGTGGTAATCAACTAACCATTTAAAAAGGCAAATTTCACGTGCTCTCCACACAATCACAGCACCGTTTCGCACTCGTAACTTGTAAGACGCGCTCCACTCCCAGGTTATTTTTTGTGTGGTCATTTCATTTCCGGTTTCTTGTTAAATTGGTCCAGAGGCATATTTTGACAAAATATTTGCTATTAATGTTTATTGCTTTATGTGTGATAATTTGTAAGCTGATGTGAAGTGACAATTTGATTACTTGATTTTTGAAACCATGAAGAGTTTAAAGTGTAAATTCATCACTATGCACAAGGTAACTGTGTTATTGTACAGGCAATTTTACAAGGAATGTGAGGGGTCGGTTATGTTACGATATCATAAAACCAGAAAGCAGAACTCGGGCAGCTCTAAATATAGATAGAAAGTCTTTCAATCAATGGATGGGATATAACTTTGACTGTGCCGAGGCGACGGTCAATCAGGGAAGAAAAATGAAAGTTTCTGATTTAGACAAAGATATTATTATATATAGACGTGAAATTTTGAAAATGTTTGAATCGAATCAGCTTGTTACACTGAGCAAACTTAAAGTTCGGCTGCAATTAGAATGTGATATTGAAATATAAAAGACGACTTTTTGGAAGATTGTAAGAGGCGTTGGTTTCACTTTTCGAAAATTGCTAGTGGAAGAAATATTGTTTGTGAAAAACCACACCTGATAGCTGTCCGAAGCAAATACCTGAGGCAGATCCGTGAGTGATGAATGGAAGGCTACGATATAGTATATTTGGATGAAACTTGGGTCTATGCTCATCATACATATGAGAAAGAATAGCAATCATTTGACAAAGAAAATAAAAGAAGCATTCCCAATAGCAAAGGACAACACATTATATTGGTACATGCTGGCAGTAGAGAGAATGTTGTTAATTACACACAACTTATTTTTCAATCAAAGTCTACAGACAATAGGGACTACCACACTGAAATGAATGGGCGAATTTTCAGAGACTGGATAGAGAACACTCTACTCCCCATTCTGGATAGACCTTCATGTCTTGTAATGGACAATGCATCCTATCATAATGCGGTAGCACTGGAGGACAAAGTTCCTAATTCGTCAAGAACAAAAGATCAAATCATCACATGTCTTAGTAAAGAAAATGTTACCTTTCAAAACACCCAGTTAAAACCAGAGTTGTTGCAACTTGTTAGACAAACTAAGAAGACAAAGTTATATCAAATTGATAAAATAATTGTAAAGTATGGCCACACATCTCTTCGCCTCCCACCTTATCATTCGCACCTCAACCCAATAGAACTTGTGTGGGCTAAAGTCAAAGGGCAAGTTGCTGCGCAGAACACAACGTTTAAAATTTGTGATGTTAAAGAATTGACTTTTAATTAACTAACAATTATGTATCTTACTCTAGTCTCCAATATTTTCGCATACATTTTAACAACTTGACTCAATAGGAATATCCCTATTGAGTGAAGTTGGTAAAATGTTTGCTAAAATATTAGAGAGGAGAGTAAGATACATAATAGAATCTCAATTAAATAATAATCAATTCGGATTCAGAAAAGGCAAAAGCTGTACTGATGCTATATTTACATTGAGACAACTATGTGAAAAAACAATAGAATATGACAGAAACCTAAATATAGTGTGAATAGATCAGTAAAAAGCGTTTGATCGTGTGGACAGGAACAAACTTTGGCAAACTTTAGATACCTACGAGGTAGCAATACAACTACTAGATAATATAATAAGTAAAAAAAATAAATAAATAAAGTACCCCCGTCACGCCAAGTGGCGTATAGGGAAATAATGTGTTAGTGACCCTATATTTTACAGACCTTCAGCACATGATTTTTGGGGTAATGTGGTCGGTATCACGCCCGTGCTGCTTTGCTTTCCCAGAAAAAAATCCGGCACCCATTAAAGGCTGGGTGAAACCGGAAGCCGTCGGTTGGGATCGAACCCTACCCCTTGTCCTTTGTAGTCCAGTTCACTAACCACTGAGCTATCGCGACTCCCAGATAATATAATGGTGCTATATAAAAAAAGTGCCGTTAGAACATCGGAAGGTCTGTCAGAATGGTTTCAGGTTACAACAGGTGTAAGACAAGGATGTGTCCTCTCACCACTCCTCTTCATCATATATATGGACAAAATAAATCAGGAAACAAACAACAATAAGGAAAAATCAAATAATAATATAGAGGTAGAAAACTCCAACATCAACGATCTACTGTTCGCAGATGACCAATGCCTTATATATGAGGACGAAAACCTGCTACAACAACATATAACATCTCTAGATAAAACTTTCACAAACTACAGTATGAAAATAAATACAGAAAAAACAGAGGTTATGAGAATAAGTAAATTAAGACACCCATTAAACATTAAGATCAAAGATAAAGAAATAAAACAAGTAGAAGAATTCAAGTATTTGGGCACAATGTTCACAGAAGATGGAAAACTAGACAGAGAAATTGACATGAGAATACAAAAAGCAAATGTTGTCACATACCAGCTTTCACAATTGCTAAGACATCCACACATTTCTATGTCAGCTAAACAACAAATGATAAATAGCATCTTCATACCAACTTTGTGCTATGAAAGTCAAATATGGACCCTTTCTAAATCACAATTAAGAAAGATAAATACATGTGAGGTGCGATGCTTGAGAAAAGTAACATACAACACAAGAAGAGATAGAATACCAAATGAAACCATAAGAAAAATGGTAGGAACAAAACCATGCCAAGAATATATAGAACAACAACAACTTAAATGGTTTGGCCACCTGGTCAGAATGAATCCTCACCAATCACCATCAAGGTCGTTCTTCTCGAGAATGCATGGAAAAATACCAAGAGGAAGACCCAGAAGAAGATGGATAGATGCAGTGACAGAGACATGTAACAACAAAGGAAAATCACTAATTCAGACAATTCGAGCAGCACAAGAACGACAAATGATATAAACCACGACACCTTTTAGGTATCAGTGAAAAGAGAAAAGAAAGAAAATTTAAGAGAAGAAAGAAATAACGCGTGATGCCCTCTCAAAGAGAGACATTGAATATTGGAGAAAATGTGGCGACCATGTGCTCAGAGAAGAGGAACAATACTGGCAACGAGATGGATTGCAGTTTGTCCAACCGATAACAGTTGTTAACCTCTTAGAGACTTCTGATTCGGAATAACATATGTATGACATGTGCACAATTTTGTGGACGACACTCTTACTATTTGCTGACTATGTGTGTTTGATGTTCTGGTTGTTCTATATATTTTGTTGATGACATTCTTACTATTTGCTGACTATGTGTGTTTGATGTTCTGGTTGTTCTATATATTTTGTTGATGACACGTCTGCTATTTGGCGAATATGTGTTTTTGATACGTTGGTCAAAGTTTACCTATCAATATAACGAAGATTATAAAATCAAATGAAAAATGTTGTCCTCTTCAATGTGATACGGATACGCCTTGGCTTGCATTGTTAGAAAATTAACATAATTACAGTAAAATCTAATGTTTCGAGCACGCGGTTTGATATTTTCCTAAAAGTATATAACAAAAACGATTTGTGCAAAATTCAGACTACCTTTGTACTTTAATGTTGTAAAATCTGAAGTTCGGTGAAGAAATAAAATTTCGTGAAAAAGAATGACAGAAATTCATCACACAGTTTCCGAGATAATTGGTCAACGCTGTGGGCACGAATTTGTGAACAACGAATCTCTTGAGAACATTGAGACATTCAACACAAAATACAATTTTTGTGAGATAAATTACTAATCAGTTTAATATAAAATGGCAAATCAATAGTTCGATACAAATATATAATTGAAGATCCGTGGAAGAAAATACGAACTTAATATCTGAATCAGTTAATAGAGGAAATAAATATTGGTTTTAGATTAAAAAAATAATTGAATAATAAATGCATGGGTTATAATGAAAACTTATTGAATGTAAAATCAAAATTTTCATTACATCAAGAATCAATTAATGTAAACTGTTATAACTCAATTAACGAAAGTTAGCGCAAAATTAAATAAGCCAATCAATCGATATGTAATAAATAAATAAATCGAGTATTAATTTTTTTTTTAATTAATCAGTTAACTAATCAAATTTGTGGGTGTGAACTGAATCTGATGCTGATTGCATGACATTTCCACCCATGCTGCTACATTCCTCATCTCTTTATTGACAGTAACTTCCACCCATGCTGCTACATTCCTCATCTCTTTATTGACAGTAACTTCCACCATTGCTGCTACATTCCTCATCTCTTTATTGACAGTAACTTCCACGCATGCTGCTATATTCATCATCTCTTTATTGACAGTAACTTCCACCATTGCTGTTACACTCCTCATCTCTTTATTGACAGTAACTTCCACCATTGCTGTTACATTCCTCATCTCTTTATTGACAGTAACTTCCACCCATGCTGCTACATTCATCATATCTTTATTGACAGTAACTTCCACCATTACTGCTACATTCATCATCTCTTTATTGACAGTAACTTCCACCAATGCTGTTACATTCTTCATCTCTTTAATGACAGTAATTTCCACCAGTGCTGTTACATTCCTCATCTCTTCATTGACAGTAATTTCCACCCATGCTGCTACATTCCTCATCTCTTTATTGACAGTAACTTCCACCAATGCTGTTACATTCCTCATCTTTTCATTGACAGTAACTTCCACCATTGCTGTTACATTCCTCATTTCTTTATTGACAATAACTTCCACCATGCTGCTACATTCATCATCTCTTTATTGACATTAATTTCCACCAATGCTGTTACATTCCTCATCTCTTTATTGATAGTAACTTCCACCCATGCTGCTACATTCCTCATCTCTTTATTGACAGTAACTTCCACCAATGCTGTTACATTCCTCATCTTTTCATTGACAGTAACTTCCACCATTGCTGTTACATTCCTCATTTCTTTATTGACAATAACTTCCACCATGCTGCTACATTCATCATCTCTTTATTGACATTAATTTCCACCAATGCTGTTACATTCCTCATCTCTTTATTGATAGTAACTTCCACCCATGCTGCTACATTCCTCATCTCTTCATTGACAGTAATTTCCACCAATGCTGTTACATTCCTCATCTCTTCATTGACAGTAATTTCCACCCATGCTGTTACATTCCTCATCTCTTCATTAACAGTATTTTCAACCCATGCTGCTACATTCCTCATCTCTTCATTAACAGTATTTTCAACCCATGCTGCTACATTCCTCATCTCTTCATTGACAGTAATTTCCACCCATGCTGCTACATTCCTCATCTCTTCATTGATAGTAATTTCCACCAATACTGTTACATTCTCATCTCTTCATTGACAGTAATTTCCACCAATGCTGTTACATTCCTCATCTCTTCATTGACAGTAATTTCCACCAATGCTGTTACATTCCTCATCTCTTCATTGACATTAATTTTCCACCAATGATGATACATTCCTCATTTTTTAATTGACAGTAACTTCCACCCAAGCTGTTACATTCCTCATCTCTTTATTGACAGTAATTTCCACCCATGCTGTTACATTCCTCATTTCTTCATTGACAGTAATGTTCATATGCTGTTACATTCCTCATCTCTTCATTGACAGTAATTTCCACCAATGCTGTTACATTCCTCATCTCTACATTCACAGTAATTTCCACCAATGCTGTTACATTCCTCATATCTTCATTGACAGTAATTTCCACCAATGCTGTTACATTCCTCATCTCTTCATTGACAGTAATTTTCACCCATGCTGTTACATTCCTCATCTTTTCATTGACAGTATTTTCAACCCATGCTGCTACATTCCTAATCTCTTCATTGACATTAATTTCCACCCATACTGCTACATTCTTCATTTCTTCTTTGAATGCAATTTCCACCCATACTGTTACATTCCTCATCTCTTCATTGACAGTAATTTGCTCCAATGATGCTACATTCCTCATTTTTTAATTGACAGTAATTTCCACCCATACTGCTACATTCCTCATTTCTTCTTTGAATGTAATTTCCACCCATACTGTTACATTCCTCATTTCTTCTTTGAATGTAATTTCCACCCATACTGTTACATTCCTCATCTCTTCACTGACATTGATGTTAACCCCCCATACTGTTACATTCCTCATCTCTTCACTGACAGTAATTTCCACCAATGCTATTACATTCCTCATCTCTTCATTGACAGTAATTTCCACCCATACTGTTACATTTCTCATCTCTTCACTGACAGTGATGTTAACCCCCCCCCCCCATACTGTTACATTCCTCATCTCTTCACTGACAGTGATGTTAACCCCCCATACTGTTACATTCCTCATCTCTTCACTGACAGTGATGTTAACCCCCCATACTGTTACATTCCTCATTTCTTCACTGACAGTGATGTTAACCCCCCCCCATACTGTTACATTCCTCATTTCTTCACTGACAGTGATGTTAACCCCCATACTGTTACATTCCTCATCTCTTCACTGACAGTGATGTTAACCCCCCATACTGTTACATTCCTCATTTCTTCACTGACAGTGGTGTTAAACCCCCCCCCCATACTGTTACATTCCTCATTTCTTCACTGACAGTGATGTTAACCCCCATTTTTTGTCGTTTCATAATTTTTTTTTCCCATGGGTAGCTCCAACTGGTGCGGGATGACAGGTCGTAATGGTGTTTCCTCATTTCCCGTCAAACATCTCTTCATCTGGTATTTGGAATGTTTCTCTGAGTTTAATTTTTGCGTAATTCTATATTGTATACTCTCGTCAGATTCACCTGTTTGTATTTTATTTGAATTTTCAACATTGTTTTCTGGCTTTATTGATTTATATCTTTGCTGCTTGTTTTAATATTAAAGTGTCATTTTATCTATGGTCTTGGGAATGCTGCATCGCTTTTGCGCGTAGATGTCTGGGATCTAGAACGTTCTACTCATTCCTAAAATTAATATTCTTTGTATGCTGTTTCAATTTGTGAAAACCACACAGAAAATATATAGGTTATTTGGTTATGGAAGGCCCCGGTATCACTGTAAACGAATTAAAATCCATAATTGCTCAACCGCCCTTGCCAGCGTAATCATCCGAATTAATATCTCATCTCCCAAACAAAGAAAGGTAATTGTTGTCCCCATCGTAGCAGTCTCAGCACACGCCAAAAGACATAAGGCGAAACCGCGCAGAAAGTGAACACAGCCAACTGTTCCCTGTCATACGATATCATCATTCATCGTAAACAATTGGAATAGCGAAACATGATAAAAACGGATGAGACACACAGCTCACAGTGTGCACAGAGCACTTAACCCAGTAACTCCTGCAACAAGCAGGACTTGGAATATGAGGAAACTGCAACAAGGAACACTCTTCATGCATAGCCTTCAATTGCTCCCGCCGCCTATCCACCATATACCGGAAGTTCACGTCCTTTGAAAATGATGATAGTCGTATTATAAAAAAAAATGTAAAACGCTTGATGATGTTAGGCCATCGTTGTTGACTCCAATCAATCCCGAACATTTAGACACACAGTTATTCGTCAGATTATCCCCGTCGCACATCAAACAACAGACCGTAAGATTATCGTACGGCCGGTCTAGGGATGTATGATGAGCCATTACGATGACGAAGCACACACAAATGTCGTACACACAATTACGCTCCTTTTGATTCCTAATTACTCTAGTGATAGCAGCTTACGACGAACAAAACACGGTGCAAATTTCCTAAAGAGATAAAAATGTGGCTGTCGAAGTACTTTACATTAATAAGTAACATGGAAATAACTTGCGTCAAGGAATTCCAACAACGGTCATGAACAGCACCAATGTGACGTAAAGCGCAGATCAATTCTAAAGGTTGGAAGGTAGCATTCACAACACTTGATTTTTCATATAAGGACTGTTGCCGGCGCACAACTTCGCTTTAGCCGCACAGATGTAATAAGTGGATCATCATTTATACTTTAACGCAGAGAAGTGCTGCGGAGAACTGAAATACACCTTCTGCAGCGATCGAGAGAACGTGACCTAGATCCACCATCTTTGTAACGGAAATCCAGAAAATATATTATTTAATATAAGCAAATATTTGTGTGTGAAGGGCATTATATTTATAGTATGTTTAAAAACTCATTCCCTCAAATCTCGTCAAAGGTAATCTGGAATTATTTGACTGTGTTCAGTAACTTTTTGAGGGTGTTCAGTAACTTATAAAGGATGTTCAGTAACTTTTTGAGGGTGTTCAGTAACTTATAAAGGATGTTCAGTAACTTTTTGAGGGTGTTCAGTAACTTATAAAGGATGTTCAGTAACTTTTTGAGGGTGTTCAGTAACTTATAAAGGATGTTCAGTAACTTTTTGAGGGTGTTCAGTGGAGTTAAGACAGGAAGTGATGATAGTAAATTAAAAAAATTGTAACTAAATGATTTAATCAATATATATTTTATATGATATGATAATACTAGTGACTGTGAATTTTAAAAGTGTTATTTGTTCTTTATAACATTATCCGTTGCTATGGCAACCACGATAAACAGCCGTCATATTGGAATTATAAGAATTTCATATTTTCTATGCTAAAACACATAACATCAATACAATTTTTGACATAGTTGTACGCCATGCATGATTTTACTAGAATATAGAAGAACATGTATTTTAACATGTGAGGTTGATTTTATACAATTTCTTCCCATTAATTCAGTACAAATTATGGGAGATGGCATACCAATAATCCATAAAAATGTAGAATCTTATGTGCTATAAACAAAGTCTCACTGTATAGCCCTTCATAACATATCATTGTTCAATTCTGCCAAGTCTCATGAGATTTGAACAGACAGTTTCTGAGAATATGTGTGCAGCACATGTAACGAAAACAGAAAAAAAAATAGAAAAAAAAAGCTAAAAGGAAATCAATAATATTTGTAGCTTCAAAGTACACTTGTAATTGTGCTCAGCCTTTAGTAATTAATACTTTTAAATATCAACTCATAATTACAAATATCAACTCATAATTACAAATATCAACCATAATTACAACAAAAACTGACCAGCAGCATATGCTGGGCCACCTTTCAGCCTAATAAGTTCTTCCTGGTGCCTCAGTCGAGCCTTTCACACAGTGTCCCAACAATTGTTGGCCTGGTCAGGTTTACACTGTTCCACTCTCTTTATTGTTGCCAGCTTGTTTCAAGCATCTCCATGTGTGTACTCTTGGTGAAACCAAAGAAGCTGGCGCCTGTTCTGAGCGGCAATTGGGTCAACATTATATTCTTAGAAAGCTGTCAGGACTGCGAACTCCACGCAGCGGTGAGATGCAAAGTTGTCTTTTGTGCAACGACTCCAGTTGAGATTGTGCAAAATTTCATTTGTGATTGTAGTCCTGCCAGAAACACACGGTCTTCAGACAGCTTGTCATATACATCTTCATTTGCTCATGCAGCTTTGATAATTGAGGTGTGCGTGCACTAGCTTGAGATGAGTTTCTGAATAAGTTATTGAACATCCTTAATACGTTATTGAACATCCTCAATACGTTACTGAACATCCTCAATAAGTTACTGGACACACTCAATAAGTTACTTACTGAACATCCTCAAAACGTTATTGAACATCCTCAATATGCTACTGAAAATCCTCAATAAGTTACTGAACATCATCATTAAGCTACTGGACACACTCAATAAGTTACTGAACATCCTTAATAAGTTATTGCACACACTCAATAAGTCAATAAGTTACTTACTGAACATCCTCAAAACGTTATTGAACATCCTCAATATGCTACTGAAAATCCTCAATAAGTTACTGAACATCATCATTAAGTTACTGGACACACTCAATAAGTTACTGAACATCCTTAATAAGTTATTGCACACACTCAATAAGTCAATAAGTTACTTACTGAACATCCTTAATAAGTTATTGCACACACTCAATAAGTCAATAAGTTACTTACTGAACATCCTCAATACGTTATTGAATATTCTCAATAAATTACTGAACATCCTCAATAAGTTACTGGACAAACTCAAAAAGTTACTGGACACAATGAAGAAGTTATTCAAAACACTCAATAAGTTATAGAACATCCACAAAAGGCTACTGAACACACTCAATAAGTTACTGAACACACTCAATAAGTTACTGAACACACTCAATAAGTTACTGAACACACTCAATAAGTTACTGAACACGCTCAATAAGTTACTGAATACGCTCAATAAGTTAAATTATTAAACATCCTCAATAAGTTACTGTACACGCTCAATAGGTTACTGAACACGCTCAATAGGTTAAATTATTAAACATCCTCAATAAGTTACTGAACATACCCAATGAGTTACTGAACACGCTCAATAAGTTACTGAACATGCTCAGTAGGTTACTGAACACACTCAATAAGTTAAATTATTAAACATCCTCAATAAGTTATTGAACACACTCAATAAGTTAAGTTATTAAGTATCATCAATAAGTTACTGAATGCACTCAATAAGTTACTGAACACACTTAATAAGTTACTGAACATCCTCAATAAGTAACTGAAAATCCTCAAAAAGTTAAGTTATTGAACATCCACAATAAGTTAAGTTATTAAACATCCTCAGTAAGTTAAGTTATTGAACATGCACAATAAGTTAAGTTATTAAACATCCTCAGTAAGTTAAGTTATTAAACATCCTCAATAAGTTAAGTAATTAAACATCCTCAATAAGGTACTGAACATCCTCAATAAGTTAAGTTATTAAACATCCTCAATAAGTTAAGTTATTAAACATCCTCAATAAGTTAAATTATTAAACATCCTGAATAAGGTACTGAACGTCCTCAATAAGGTGCTGAACGTCCTCAATAAGGTACTGAACATCCTCAATAAGGTACGTTATTAATCATCCTCAATAATGTACTTAAAATCCTCAATAAGGTACTGAACATCCCCAAAAAGTTAAGTTATTAAACATCATCAATATGGTACTGAACATCATCAATAAGTTACTGAACACGCTCAATAAGTTACTTAACACACTCAATAAGTTAAGTTTTTAAGTATCATCAATAAGTTACTGAATGCACTAAATAAGTTACTGAACACACTGAATAAGTTACTGAACATCCTCAAAAAGGTAAGTTATTGAACATCCTCAATAAGTTACGTTATTAAACATCATCAATAAGTTAAGTTATTAAACATCCTCAATAAGTTAAGTTATTAAACATCCTCAATAAGTTAAGTTATTAAATATCCTCAATAAGTTAAGCTATTAAACATCCTCAATGAGGTACTGAACATCCTCAATAAGGTACTAAACATCCTGAATAAGTTAAGGTATTAAACATCCTCAATAAGGTACTGAACATCATCAATAAGTTAAGTTATTAAACATCCTCAAAAAGTTAAGTTTTTAAACATCCTCAATAAGTTAAGTTATTAAAAATCCTCAATAAGGTACTGAACGTCCTCAATAAGGTACTGAACATCCTCAATAAGATAAGTTATTAAACATCTTCAATAAGTTACTGAATATCCTCAATAAGTTAAGTTATTATACATCCTCAATAAGTTACTGAGCATCCTTAATAAGTTAAGTTATTAAACATCCTCAATAAGTTAAGTTATTAAAAATCCTCACTAAGTTACTGAGCATTCTCAATAACTTAAGTTATTAAACATGCTCAATAAGTTAAATTATTAAACACCCTCAATAAGTTAAGTTATTAAACATCCTCAATAAGGAACTGAACATCCTCAATAAGTTAAGTTATTAAACATCCTCAATAAGTTAAGTTATTAAACATCCTCAATAAGTTAAGTTATTAAACATCCTCAATATGTTAAGTTATTAAACATCCTCAATAACTTAAGTTATTAAACATCCTCAATAAGTTAAGTTATTAAACATCCTCAATAAGTTACTGGGCATCCTCAGTAAGTTAAGTTATTAAACATCCTCAAAAGGTTAAGTTATTAAACATCCTCAATAAGTTAAGTTATTAAACATCCTCAAAAGGTTAAGTTATTAAACATCCTCAATATGTTACTGAGCATCCTCAATAAGTTAAGTTATTAAACATCCTAAATAAGGTACTGAACATCTTCAATAAGGTACTGAACATCCCCAAATAAGTTATTGAACATCATCAATAAGGTACTGAACATCCTCAAAAAGTTAAGTTATTAAACATCCTCAATAATTTAAGTTACTAAACATCCTCGATAGTTTAAGTTATTAAACATCTTCAATAAGTAACTGAGCATCCTAAATAAGTTACTGACGTTCCTAAATAAGTTGCTGAACATCCTCAATAAGTTACTGAGCATCCTAAATAAGTTATTAAACATCCTGAATAAGTTACTGAGCATCCTAAATAATTTACTGAACATCCTCATTAAGTTACTGAGCATCCTCAATAAGTTACTGAGCATCCTCAATAAGTTACTGAGCATCCTAAATACGTTACAGAACACACTCAATAAGTTACTGAGCATCCTAAATAAGTTACTAAACATCCTAAATAAGTTACTGAACATCCCCAATAAGTTACTGAGCATCCTAAATAAGTTACTAAACATCCTAAATAAGTTACTGAACATCCTAAATAAGTTACTGAGCATCCTAAATAAGTTACTAAACATCCTCAATAAGTTACTGAGCATCCTAAATAAGTTACTGAACATCCTCAATAAGTTACAGAACACACTCAATAAGTTACAGAACACACTCAATAAGTTACAGAATACACGCAATAAGTTCCTAAACACACTCAATACGTTACTAAACATCCTCAATAAGATACTGAGCATCCTAAATAAGTTACTGAACATCCTCAATAAGTTACTGAGCATCCTAAATAAGTTACTTAACATCCTCAATAAGTTACTGAGCATCCTAAAAAAAAGTTACTAAACATCCTCAATAAGTTACTGAGCATCCCAAAAAAGTTACTAAACACCCTCAATAAGTTACTGAGCATCCTAAATAAGTTACTGAACATCCTCAATAAGTTTCAGAACACAATTAATAAGTTACAGAACACACTCAATAAGTTACAGAACACACTCAATAAGTTACAGAACACACTCAATAAGTTATTGAACACACTCAATAAGTTAAGTTATTAAGTATCATCAATAAGTTACTGAATGCACTCAATAAGTTACTGAACACACTTAATAAGTTACTGAACATCCTCAATAAGTAACTGAAAATCCTCAAAAAGTTAAGTTATTGAACATCCACAATAAGTTAAGTTATTAAACATCCTCAGTAAGTTAAGTTATTGAACATGCACAATAAGTTAAGTTATTAAACATCCTCAGTAAGTTAAGTTATTAAACATCCTCAATAAGTTAAGTAATTAAACATCCTCAATAAGGTACTGAACATCCTCAATAAGTTAAGTTTTTTAACATCCTCAATAAGTTAAGTTATTAAACATCCTCAATAAGTTAAATTATTAAACATCCTGAATAAGGTACTGAACGTCCTCAATAAGGTGCTGAACAACCTCAATAAGGTACTGAACATCCCCAAAAAGTTAAGTTATTAAATATCCTCAATAAGGTACTGAACGTCCTCAATAAGGTACTGAACATCCTCAATAAGGTACGTTATTAATCATCCTCAATAATGTACTTAAAATCCTCAATAAGGTACTGAACATCCCCAAAAAGTTAAGTTATTAAACATCATCAATATGGTACTGAACATCATCAATAAGTTACTGAACACGCTCAATAAGTTACTTAACACACTCAATAAGTTAAGTTTTTAAGTATCATCAATAAGTTACTGAATGCACTAAATAAGTTACTGAACACACTTAATAAGTTACTGAACATCCTCAAAAAGGTAAGTTATTGAACATCCTCAATAAGTTACGTTATTAAACATCATCAATAAGTTAAGTTATTAAACATCCTCAATAAGTTAAGTTATTAAACATCCTCAATAAGTTAAGTTATTAAATATCCTCAATAAGTTAAGCTATTAAACATCCTCAATGAGGTACTGAACATCCTCAATAAGGTACTAAACATCCTGAATAAGTTAAGCTATTAAACATCCTCAATGAGGTACTGAACATCCTCAATAAGGTACTAAACATCCTGAATAAGTTAAGTTATTAAACATCCTCAAAAAGTTAAGTTTTTAACATCCTCAATAAGTTAAGTTATTAAAAATCCTCAATAAGGTACTGAACGTCCTCAATAAGGTACTGAACATCCTCAATAAGATAAGTTATTAAACATCTTCAATAAGTTACTGAATATCCTCAATAAGTTAAGTTATTATACATCCTCAATAAGTTACTGAGCATCCTTAATAAGTTAAGTTATTAAACATCCTCAATAAGTTAAGTTATTAAAAATCCTCACTAAGTTACTGAGCATTCTCAATAACTTAAGTTATTAAACATGCTCAATAAGTTAAATTATTAAACACCCTCAATAAGTTAAGTTATTAAACATCCTCAATAAGGAACTGAACATCCTCAATAAGGTACGTTATTAATCATCCTCAATAATGTACTTAAAATCCTCAATAAGGTACTGAACATCCCCAAAAAGTTAAGTTATTAAACATCATCAATATGGTACTGAACATCATCAATAAGTTACTGAACACGCTCAATAAGTTACTTAACACACTCAATAAGTTAAGTTTTTAAGTATCATCAATAAGTTACTGAATGCACTAAATAAGTTACTGAACACACTTAATAAGTTACTGAACATCCTCAAAAAGGTAAGTTATTGAACATCCTCAATAAGTTACGTTATTAAACATCATCAATAAGTTAAGTTATTAAACATCCTCAATAAGTTAAGTTATTAAACATCCTCAATAAGTTAAGTTATTAAATATCCTCAATAAGTTAAGCTATTAAACATCCTCAATGAGGTACTGAACATCCTCAATAAGGTACTAAACATCCTGAATAAGTTAAGGTATTAAACATCCTCAATAAGGTACTGAACATCATCAATAAGTTAAGTTATTAAACATCCTCAAAAAGTTAAGTTTTTAAACATCCTCAATAAGTTAAGTTATTAAAAATCCTCAATAAGGTACTGAACGTCCTCAATAAGGTACTGAACATCCTCAATAAGATAAGTTATTAAACATCTTCAATAAGTTACTGAATATCCTCAATAAGTTAAGTTATTATACATCCTCAATAAGTTACTGAGCATCCTTAATAAGTTAAGTTATTAAACATCCTCAATAAGTTAAGTTATTAAAAATCCTCACTAAGTTACTGAGCATTCTCAATAACTTAAGTTATTAAACATGCTCAATAAGTTAAATTATTAAACACCCTCAATAAGTTAAGTTATTAAACATCCTCAATAAGGAACTGAACATCCTCAATAAGTTAAGTTATTAAACATCCTCAATAAGTTAAGTTATTAAACATCCTCAATAAGTTAAGTTATTAAACATCCTCAATATGTTAAGTTATTAAACATCCTCAATAACTTAAGTTATTAAACATCCTCAATAAGTTAAGTTATTAAACATCCTCAATAAGTTACTGGGCATCCTCAGTAAGTTAAGTTATTAAACATCCTCAAAAGGTTAAGTTATTAAACATCCTCAATAAGTTAAGTTATTAAACATCCTCAAAAGGTTAAGTTATTAAACATCCTCAATATGTTACTGAGCATCCTCAATAAGTTAAGTTATTAAACATCCTAAATAAGGTACTGAACATCTTCAATAAGGTACTGAACATCCCCAAATAAGTTATTGAACATCATCAATAAGGTACTGAACATCCTCAAAAAGTTAAGTTATTAAACATCCTCAATAATTTAAGTTACTAAACATCCTCGATAGTTTAAGTTATTAAACATCTTCAATAAGTAACTGAGCATCCTAAATAAGTTACTGACGTTCCTAAATAAGTTGCTGAACATCCTCAATAAGTTACTGAGCATCCTAAATAAGTTATTAAACATCCTGAATAAGTTACTGAGCATCCTAAATAATTTACTGAACATCCTCATTAAGTTACTGAGCATCCTCAATAAGTTACTGAGCATCCTCAATAAGTTACTGAGCATCCTAAATACGTTACAGAACACACTCAATAAGTTACTGAGCATCCTAAATAAGTTACTAAACATCCTAAATAAGTTACTGAACATCCCCAATAAGTTACTGAGCATCCTAAATAAGTTACTAAACATCCTAAATAAGTTACTGAACATCCTAAATAAGTTACTGAGCATCCTAAATAAGTTACTAAACATCCTCAATAAGTTACTGAGCATCCTAAATAAGTTACTGAACATCCTCAATAAGTTACAGAACACACTCAATAAGTTACAGAACACACTCAATAAGTTACAGAATACACGCAATAAGTTCCTAAACACACTCAATACGTTACTAAACATCCTCAATAAGATACTGAGCATCCTAAATAAGTTACTGAACATCCTCAATAAGTTACTGAGCATCCTAAATAAGTTACTTAACATCCTCAATAAGTTACTGAGCATCCTAAAAAAAAGTTACTAAACATCCTCAATAAGTTACTGAGCATCCCAAAAAAGTTACTAAACACCCTCAATAAGTTACTGAGCATCCTAAATAAGTTACTGAACATCCTCAATAAGTTTCAGAACACAATTAATAAGTTACAGAACACACTCAATAAGTTACAGAACACACTCAATAAGTTACAGAACACACTCAATAAGTTATTGAACACACTCAATAAGTTAAGTTATTAAGTATCATCAATAAGTTACTGAATGCACTCAATAAGTTACTGAACACACTTAATAAGTTACTGAACATCCTCAATAAGTAACTGAAAATCCTCAAAAAGTTAAGTTATTGAACATCCACAATAAGTTAAGTTATTAAACATCCTCAGTAAGTTAAGTTATTGAACATGCACAATAAGTTAAGTTATTAAACATCCTCAGTAAGTTAAGTTATTAAACATCCTCAATAAGTTAAGTAATTAAACATCCTCAATAAGGTACTGAACATCCTCAATAAGTTAAGTTATTAAACATCCTCAATAAGTTAAGTTATTAAACATCCTCAATAAGTTAAATTATTAAACATCCTGAATAAGGTACTGAACGTCCTCAATAAGGTGCTGAACAACCTCAATAAGGTACTGAACATCCCCAAAAAGTTAAGTTATTAAATATCCTCAATAAGGTACTGAACGTCCTCAATAAGGTACTGAACATCCTCAATAAGGTACGTTATTAATCATCCTCAATAATGTACTTAAAATCCTCAATAAGGTACTGAACATCCCCAAAAAGTTAAGTTATTAAACATCATCAATATGGTACTGAACATCATCAATAAGTTACTGAACACGCTCAATAAGTTACTTAACACACTCAATAAGTTAAGTTTTTAAGTATCATCAATAAGTTACTGAATGCACTAAATAAGTTACTGAACACACTTAATAAGTTACTGAACATCCTCAAAAAGGTAAGTTATTGAACATCCTCAATAAGTTACGTTATTAAACATCATCAATAAGTTAAGTTATTAAACATCCTCAATAAGTTAAGTTATTAAACATCCTCAATAAGTTAAGTTATTAAATATCCTCAATAAGTTAAGCTATTAAACATCCTCAATGAGGTACTGAACATCCTCAATAAGGTACTAAACATCCTGAATAAGTTAAGCTATTAAACATCCTCAATGAGGTACTGAACATCCTCAATAAGGTACTAAACATCCTGAATAAGTTAAGTTATTAAACATCCTCAAAAAGTTAAGTTTTTAAACATCCTCAATAAGTTAAGTTATTAAAAATCCTCAATAAGGTACTGAACGTCCTCAATAAGGTACTGAACATCCTCAATAAGATAAGTTATTAAACATCTTCAATAAGTTACTGAATATCCTCAATAAGTTAAGTTATTATACATCCTCAATAAGTTACTGAGCATCCTTAATAAGTTAAGTTATTAAACATCCTCAATAAGTTAAGTTATTAAAAATCCTCACTAAGTTACTGAGCATTCTCAATAACTTAAGTTATTAAACATGCTCAATAAGTTAAATTATTAAACACCCTCAATAAGTTAAGTTATTAAACATCCTCAATAAGGAACTGAACATCCTCAATAAGTTAAGTTATTAAACATCCTCAATAAGTTAAGTTATTAAACATCCTCAATAAGTTAAGTTATTAAACATCCTCAATATGTTAAGTTATTAAACATCCTCAATAACTTAAGTTATTAAAAATCCTCAATAAGTTAAGTTATTAAACATCCTCAATAAGTTACTGGGCATCCTCAGTAAGTTAAGTTATTAAACATCCTCAAAAGGTTAAGTTATTAAACATCCTCAATAAGTTAAGTTATTAAACATCCTCAAAAGGTTAAGTTATTAAACATCCTCAATATGTTACTGAGCATCCTCAATAAGTTAAGTTATTAAACATCCTAAATAAGGTACTGAACATCTTCAATAAGGTACTGAACATCCCCAAATAAGTTATTGAACATCATCAATAAGGTACTGAACATCCTCAAAAAGTTAAGTTATTAAACATCCTCAATAATTTAAGTTACTAAACATCCTCGATAGTTTAAGTTATTAAACATCTTCAATAAGTAACTGAGCATCCTAAATAAGTTACTGACGTTCCTAAATAAGTTGCTGAACATCCTCAATAAGTTACTGAGCATCCTAAATAAGTTATTAAACATCCTGAATAAGTTACTGAGCATCCTAAATAATTTACTGAACATCCTCATTAAGTTACTGAGCATCCTCAATAAGTTACTGAGCATCCACAATAAGTTACTGAGCATCCTAAATACGTTACAGAACACACTCAATAAGTTACTGAGCATCCTAAATAAGTTACTAAACATCCTAAATAAGTTACTGAACATCCCCAATAAGTTACTGAGCATCCTAAATAAGTTACTAAACATCCTAAATAAGTTACTGAACATCCTAAATAAGTTACTGAGCATCCTAAATAAGTTACTAAACATCCTCAATAAGTTACTGAGCATCCTAAATAAGTTACTGAACATCCTCAATAAGTTACAGAACACACTCAATAAGTTACAGAACACACTCAATAAGTTACAGAATACACGCAATAAGTTCCTAAACACACTCAATACGTTACTAAACATCCTCAATAAGATACTGAGCATCCTAAATAAGTTACTGAACATCCTCAATAAGTTACTGAGCATCCTAAATAAGTTACTTAACATCCTCAATAAGTTACTGAGCATCCTAAAAAAAAGTTACTAAACATCCTCAATAAGTTACTGAGCATCCCAAAAAAGTTACTAAACACCCTCAATAAGTTACTGAGCATCCTAAATAAGTTACTGAACATCCTCAATAAGTTTCAGAACACAATTAATAAGTTACAGAACACACTCAATAAGTTACAGAACACACTCAATAAGTTACAGAACACACTCAATAAGTTATTGAACACACTCAATAAGTTAAGTTATTAAGTATCATCAATAAGTTACTGAATGCACTCAATAAGTTACTGAACACACTTAATAAGTTACTGAACATCCTCAATAAGTAACTGAAAATCCTCAAAAAGTTAAGTTATTGAACATCCACAATAAGTTAAGTTATTAAACATCCTCAGTAAGTTAAGTTATTGAACATGCACAATAAGTTAAGTTATTAAACATCCTCAGTAAGTTAAGTTATTAAACATCCTCAATAAGTTAAGTAATTAAACATCCTCAATAAGGTACTGAACATCCTCAATAAGTTAAGTTATTAAACATCCTCAATAAGTTAAGTTATTAAACATCATCAATAAGTTAAGTTATTAAACATCCTCAATAAGTTAAGTTATTAAACATCCTCAATAAGTTAAGTTATTAAATATCCTCAATAAGTTAAGCTATTAAACATCCTCAAAGAGGTACTGAACATCCTCAATAAGGTACTAAACATCCTGAATAAGTTAAGGTATTAAACATCCTCAATAAGGTACTGAACATCATCAATAAGTTAAGTTATTAAACATCCTCAAAAAGTTAAGTTTTTAAACATCCTCAATAAGTTAAGTTATTAAAAATCCTCAATAAGGTACTGAACGTCCTCAATAAGGTACTGAACATCCTCAATAAGATAAGTTATTAAACATCTTCAATAAGTTACTGAATATCCTCAATAAGTTAAGTTATTATACATCCTCAATAAGTTACTGAGCATCCTTAATAAGTTAAGTTATTAAACATCCTCAATAAGTTAAGTTATTAAAAATCCTCACTAAGTTACTGAGCATTCTCAATAACTTAAGTTATTAAACATGCTCAATAAGTTAAATTATTAAACACCCTCAATAAGTTAAGTTATTAAACATCCTCAATAAGGAACTGAACATCCTCAATAAGTTAAGTTATTAAACATCCTCAATAAGTTAAGTTATTAAACATCCTCAATAAGTTAAGTTATTAAACATCCTCAATATGTTAAGTTATTAAACATCCTCAATAACTTAAGTTATTAAACATCCTCAATAAGTTAAGTTATTAAACATCCTCAATAAGTTACTGGGCATCCTCAGTAAGTTAAGTTATTAAACATCCTAAATAAGGTACTGAACATCTTCAATAAGGTACTGAACATCCCCAAATAAGTTATTGAACATCATCAATAAGGTTACTGAACATCCTCAAAAAGTTAAGTTATTAAACATCCTCAATAATTTAAGTTACTAAACATCCTCAATATGTTAAGTTATTAAACATCCTCAATAACTTAAGTTATTTAAAATCCTCAATAAGTTAAGTTATTAAACATCCTCAATAAGTTACTGGGCATCCTCAGTAAGTTAAGTTATTAAACATCCTCAAAAGGTTAAGTTATTAAACATCCTCAATAAGTTAAGTTATTAAACATCCTCAAAAGGTTAAGTTATTAAACATCCTCAATATGTTACTGAGCATCCTCAATAAGTTAAGTTATTAAACATCCTAAATAAGGTACTGAACATCTTCAATAAGGTACTGAACATCCCCAAATAAGTTATTGAACATCATCAATAAGGTACTGAACATCCTCAAAAAGTTAAGTTATTAAACATCCTCAATAATTTAAGTTACTAAACATCCTCGATAGTTTAAGTTATTAAACATCTTCAATAAGTAACTGAGCATCCTAAATAAGTTACTGACGTTCCTAAATAAGTTGCTGAACATCCTCAATAAGTTACTGAGCATCCTAAATAAGTTATTAAACATCCTGAATAAGTTACTGAGCATCCTAAATAATTTACTGAACATCCTCATTAAGTTACTGAGCATCCTCAATAAGTTACTGAGCATCCACAATAAGTTACTGAGCATCCTAAATACGTTACAGAACACACTCAATAAGTTACTGAGCATCCTAAATAAGTTACTAAACATCCTAAATAAGTTACTGAACATCCCCAATAAGTTACTGAGCATCCTAAATAAGTTACTAAACATCCTAAATAAGTTACTGAACATCCTAAATAAGTTACTGAGCATCCTAAATAAGTTACTAAACATCCTCAATAAGTTACTGAGCATCCTAAATAAGTTACTGAACATCCTCAATAAGTTACAGAACACACTCAATAAGTTACAGAACACACTCAATAGGTTACAGAATACACGCAATAAGTTCCTAAACACACTCAATACGTTACTAAACATCCTCAATAAGATACTGAGCATCCTAAATAAGTTACTGAACATCCTCAATAAGTTACTGAGCATCCTAAATAAGTTACTTAACATCCTCAATAAGTTACTGAGCATCCTAAAAAAAAGTTACTAAACATCCTCAATAAGTTACTGAGCATCCCAAAAAAGTTACTAAACACCCTCAATAAGTTACTGAGCATCCTAAATAAGTTACTGAACATCCTCAATAAGTTTCAGAACACAATTAATAAGTTACAGAACACACTCAATAAGTTACAGAACACACTCAATAAGTTACAGAACACACTCAATAAGTTATTGAACACACTCAATAAGTTAAGTTATTAAGTATCATCAATAAGTTACTGAATGCACTCAATAAGTTACTGAACACACTTAATAAGTTACTGAACATCCTCAATAAGTAACTGAAAATCCTCAAAAAGTTAAGTTATTGAACATCCACAATAAGTTAAGTTATTAAACATCCTCAGTAAGTTAAGTTATTGAACATGCACAATAAGTTAAGTTATTAAACATCCTCAGTAAGTTAAGTTATTAAACATCCTCAATAAGTTAAGTAATTAAACATCCTCAATAAGGTACTGAACATCCTCAATAAGTTAAGTTATTAAACATCCTCAATAAGTTAAGTTATTAAACATCATCAATAAGTTAAGTTATTAAACATCCTCAATAAGTTAAGTTATTAAACATCCTCAATAAGTTAAGTTATTAAATATCCTCAATAAGTTAAGCTATTAAACATCCTCAAAGAGGTACTGAACATCCTCAATAAGGTACTAAACATCCTGAATAAGTTAAGGTATTAAACATCCTCAATAAGGTACTGAACATCATCAATAAGTTAAGTTATTAAACATCCTCAAAAAGTTAAGTTTTTAAACATCCTCAATAAGTTAAGTTATTAAAAATCCTCAATAAGGTACTGAACGTCCTCAATAAGGTACTGAACATCCTCAATAAGATAAGTTATTAAACATCTTCAATAAGTTACTGAATATCCTCAATAAGTTAAGTTATTATACATCCTCAATAAGTTACTGAGCATCCTTAATAAGTTAAGTTATTAAACATCCTCAATAAGTTAAGTTATTAAAAATCCTCACTAAGTTACTGAGCATTCTCAATAACTTAAGTTATTAAACATGCTCAATAAGTTAAATTATTAAACACCCTCAATAAGTTAAGTTATTAAACATCCTCAATAAGGAACTGAACATCCTCAATAAGTTAAGTTATTAAACATCCTCAATAAGTTAAGTTATTAAACATCCTCAATAAGTTAAGTTATTAAACATCCTCAATATGTTAAGTTATTAAACATCCTCAATAACTTAAGTTATTAAAAATCCTCAATAAGTTAAGTTATTAAACATCCTCAATAAGTTACTGGGCATCCTCAGTAAGTTAAGTTATTAAACATCCTCAAAAGGTTAAGTTATTAAACATCCTCAATAAGTTAAGTTATTAAACATCCTCAAAAGGTTAAGTTATTAAACATCCTCAATATGTTACTGAGCATCCTCAATAAGTTAAGTTATTAAACATCCTAAATAAGGTACTGAACATCTTCAATAAGGTACTGAACATCCCCAAATAAGTTATTGAACATCATCAATAAGGTACTGAACATCCTCAAAAAGTTAAGTTATTAAACATCCTCAATAATTTAAGTTACTAAACATCCTCGATAGTTTAAGTTATTAAACATCTTCAATAAGTAACTGAGCATCCTAAATAAGTTACTGACGTTCCTAAATAAGTTGCTGAACATCCTCAATAAGTTACTGAGCATCCTAAATAAGTTATTAAACATCCTGAATAAGTTACTGAGCATCCTAAATAATTTACTGAACATCCTCATTAAGTTACTGAGCATCCTCAATAAGTTACTGAGCATCCACAATAAGTTACTGAGCATCCTAAATACGTTACAGAACACACTCAATAAGTTACTGAGCATCCTAAATAAGTTACTAAACATCCTAAATAAGTTACTGAACATCCCCAATAAGTTACTGAGCATCCTAAATAAGTTACTAAACATCCTAAATAAGTTACTGAACATCCTAAATAAGTTACTGAGCATCCTAAATAAGTTACTAAACATCCTCAATAAGTTACTGAGCATCCTAAATAAGTTACTGAACATCCTCAATAAGTTACAGAACACACTCAATAAGTTACAGAACACACTCAATAAGTTACAGAATACACGCAATAAGTTCCTAAACACACTCAATACGTTACTAAACATCCTCAATAAGATACTGAGCATCCTAAATAAGTTACTGAACATCCTCAATAAGTTACTGAGCATCCTAAATAAGTTACTTAACATCCTCAATAAGTTACTGAGCATCCTAAAAAAAAGTTACTAAACATCCTCAATAAGTTACTGAGCATCCCAAAAAAGTTACTAAACACCCTCAATAAGTTACTGAGCATCCTAAATAAGTTACTGAACATCCTCAATAAGTTTCAGAACACAATTAATAAGTTACAGAACACACTCAATAAGTTACAGAACACACTCAATAAGTTACAGAACACACTCAATAAGTTATTGAACACACTCAATAAGTTAAGTTATTAAGTATCATCAATAAGTTACTGAATGCACTCAATAAGTTACTGAACACACTTAATAAGTTACTGAACATCCTCAATAAGTAACTGAAAATCCTCAAAAAGTTAAGTTATTGAACATCCACAATAAGTTAAGTTATTAAACATCCTCAGTAAGTTAAGTTATTGAACATGCACAATAAGTTAAGTTATTAAACATCCTCAGTAAGTTAAGTTATTAAACATCCTCAATAAGTTAAGTAATTAAACATCCTCAATAAGGTACTGAACATCCTCAATAAGTTAAGTTATTAAACATCCTCAATAAGTTAAGTTATTAAACATCATCAATAAGTTAAGTTATTAAACATCCTCAATAAGTTAAGTTATTAAACATCCTCAATAAGTTAAGTTATTAAATATCCTCAATAAGTTAAGCTATTAAACATCCTCAAAGAGGTACTGAACATCCTCAATAAGGTACTAAACATCCTGAATAAGTTAAGGTATTAAACATCCTCAATAAGGTACTGAACATCATCAATAAGTTAAGTTATTAAACATCCTCAAAAAGTTAAGTTTTTAAACATCCTCAATAAGTTAAGTTATTAAAAATCCTCAATAAGGTACTGAACGTCCTCAATAAGGTACTGAACATCCTCAATAAGATAAGTTATTAAACATCTTCAATAAGTTACTGAATATCCTCAATAAGTTAAGTTATTATACATCCTCAATAAGTTACTGAGCATCCTTAATAAGTTAAGTTATTAAACATCCTCAATAAGTTAAGTTATTAAAAATCCTCACTAAGTTACTGAGCATTCTCAATAACTTAAGTTATTAAACATGCTCAATAAGTTAAATTATTAAACACCCTCAATAAGTTAAGTTATTAAACATCCTCAATAAGGAACTGAACATCCTCAATAAGTTAAGTTATTAAACATCCTCAATAAGTTAAGTTATTAAACATCCTCAATAAGTTAAGTTATTAAACATCCTCAATATGTTAAGTTATTAAACATCCTCAATAACTTAAGTTATTAAACATCCTCAATAAGTTAAGTTATTAAACATCCTCAATAAGTTACTGGGCATCCTCAGTAAGTTAAGTTATTAAACATCCTAAATAAGGTACTGAACATCTTCAATAAGGTACTGAACATCCCCAAATAAGTTATTGAACATCATCAATAAGGTTACTGAACATCCTCAAAAAGTTAAGTTATTAAACATCCTCAATAATTTAAGTTACTAAACATCCTCAATATGTTAAGTTATTAAACATCCTCAATAACTTAAGTTATTTAAAATCCTCAATAAGTTAAGTTATTAAACATCCTCAATAAGTTACTGGGCATCCTCAGTAAGTTAAGTTATTAAACATCCTCAAAAGGTTAAGTTATTAAACATCCTCAATAAGTTAAGTTATTAAACATCCTCAAAAGGTTAAGTTATTAAACATCCTCAATATGTTACTGAGCATCCTCAATAAGTTAAGTTATTAAACATCCTAAATAAGGTACTGAACATCTTCAATAAGGTACTGAACATCCCCAAATAAGTTATTGAACATCATCAATAAGGTACTGAACATCCTCAAAAAGTTAAGTTATTAAACATCCTCAATAATTTAAGTTACTAAACATCCTCGATAGTTTAAGTTATTAAACATCTTCAATAAGTAACTGAGCATCCTAAATAAGTTACTGACGTTCCTAAATAAGTTGCTGAACATCCTCAATAAGTTACTGAGCATCCTAAATAAGTTATTAAACATCCTGAATAAGTTACTGAGCATCCTAAATAATTTACTGAACATCCTCATTAAGTTACTGAGCATCCTCAATAAGTTACTGAGCATCCACAATAAGTTACTGAGCATCCTAAATACGTTACAGAACACACTCAATAAGTTACTGAGCATCCTAAATAAGTTACTAAACATCCTAAATAAGTTACTGAACATCCCCAATAAGTTACTGAGCATCCTAAATAAGTTACTAAACATCCTAAATAAGTTACTGAACATCCTAAATAAGTTACTGAGCATCCTAAATAAGTTACTAAACATCCTCAATAAGTTACTGAGCATCCTAAATAAGTTACTGAACATCCTCAATAAGTTACAGAACACACTCAATAAGTTACAGAACACACTCAATAGGTTACAGAATACACGCAATAAGTTCCTAAACACACTCAATACGTTACTAAACATCCTCAATAAGATACTGAGCATCCTAAATAAGTTACTGAACATCCTCAATAAGTTACTGAGCATCCTAAATAAGTTACTTAACATCCTCAATAAGTTACTGAGCATCCTAAAAAAAAGTTACTAAACATCCTCAATAAGTTACTGAGCATCCCAAAAAAGTTACTAAACACCCTCAATAAGTTACTGAGCATCCTAAATAAGTTACTGAACATCCTCAATAAGTTTCAGAACACAATTAATAAGTTACAGAACACACTCAATAAGTTACAGAACACACTCAATAAGTTACAGAACACACTCAATAAGTTATTGAACACACTCAATAAGTTAAGTTATTAAGTATCATCAATAAGTTACTGAATGCACTCAATAAGTTACTGAACACACTTAATAAGTTACTGAACATCCTCAATAAGTAACTGAAAATCCTCAAAAAGTTAAGTTATTGAACATCCACAATAAGTTAAGTTATTAAACATCCTCAGTAAGTTAAGTTATTGAACATGCACAATAAGTTAAGTTATTAAACATCCTCAGTAAGTTAAGTTATTAAACATCCTCAATAAGTTAAGTAATTAAACATCCTCAATAAGGTACTGAACATCCTCAATAAGTTAAGTTATTAAACATCCTCAATAAGTTAAGTTATTAAACATCATCAATAAGTTAAGTTATTAAACATCCTCAATAAGTTAAGTTATTAAACATCCTCAATAAGTTAAGTTATTAAATATCCTCAATAAGTTAAGCTATTAAACATCCTCAAAGAGGTACTGAACATCCTCAATAAGGTACTAAACATCCTGAATAAGTTAAGGTATTAAACATCCTCAATAAGGTACTGAACATCATCAATAAGTTAAGTTATTAAACATCCTCAAAAAGTTAAGTTTTTAAACATCCTCAATAAGTTAAGTTATTAAAAATCCTCAATAAGGTACTGAACGTCCTCAATAAGGTACTGAACATCCTCAATAAGATAAGTTATTAAACATCTTCAATAAGTTACTGAATATCCTCAATAAGTTAAGTTATTATACATCCTCAATAAGTTACTGAGCATCCTTAATAAGTTAAGTTATTAAACATCCTCAATAAGTTAAGTTATTAAAAATCCTCACTAAGTTACTGAGCATTCTCAATAACTTAAGTTATTAAACATGCTCAATAAGTTAAATTATTAAACACCCTCAATAAGTTAAGTTATTAAACATCCTCAATAAGGAACTGAACATCCTCAATAAGTTAAGTTATTAAACATCCTCAATAAGTTAAGTTATTAAACATCCTCAATAAGTTAAGTTATTAAACATCCTCAATATGTTAAGTTATTAAACATCCTCAATAACTTAAGTTATTAAACATCCTCAATAAGTTAAGTTATTAAACATCCTCAATAAGTTACTGGGCATCCTCAGTAAGTTAAGTTATTAAACATCCTCAAAAGGTTAAGTTATTAAACATCCTCAATAAGTTAAGTTATTAAACATCCTCAAAAGGTTAAGTTATTAAACATCCTCAATATGTTACTGAGCATCCTCAATAAGTTAAGTTATTAAACATCCTAAATAAGGTACTGAACATCTTCAATAAGGTACTGAACATCCCCAAATAAGTTATTGAACATCATCAATAAGGTTACTGAACATCCTCAAAAAGTTAAGTTATTAAACATCCTCAATAATTTAAGTTACTAAACATCCTCGATAGTTTAAGTTATTAAACATCTTCAATAAGTAACTGAGCATCCTAAATAAGTTACTGACGTTCCTAAATAAGTTGCTGAACATCCTCAATAAGTTACTGAGCATCCTAAATAAGTTATTAAACATCCTGAATAAGTTACTGAGCATCCTAAATAATTTACTGAACATCCTCATTAAGTTACTGAGCATCCTCAATAAGTTACTGAGCATCCTCAATAAGTTACTGAGCATCCTAAATACGTTACAGAACACACTCAATAAGTTACTGAGCATCCTAAATAAGTTACTAAACATCCTAAATAAGTTACTGAACATCCCCAATAAGTTACTGAGCATCCTAAATAAGTTACTAAACATCCTAAATAAGTTACTGAACATCCTAAATAAGTTACTGAGCATCCTAAATAAGTTACTAAACATCCTCAATAAGTTACTGAGCATCCTAAATAAGTTACTGAACATCCTCAATAAGTTACAGAACACACTCAATAAGTTACAGAACACACTCAATAAGTTACAGAATACACGCAATAAGTTCCTAAACACACTCAATACGTTACTAAACATCCTCAATAAGATACTGAGCATCCTAAATAAGTTACTGAACATCCTCAATAAGTTACTGAGCATCCTAAATAAGTTACTTAACATCCTCAATAAGTTACTGAGCATCCTAAAAAAAAGTTACTAAACATCCTCAATAAGTTACTGAGCATCCCAAAAAAGTTACTAAACACCCTCAATAAGTTACTGAGCATCCTAAATAAGTTACTGAACATCCTCAATAAGTTTCAGAACACAATTAATAAGTTACAGAACACACTCAATAAGTTACAGAACACACTCAATAAGTTACAGAACACACTCAATAAGTTACAGAACACACTCAATAAGTTACATAACACACTCAATAAAATCCTAAACACACTCAATAAGTTACTAAACACCGTCTATAAGTTACAGAACACACTCAATAAGATCCTAAACACACTCAATAAGTTACAGAACACACTCAATAAGTTACAGAACACACTTAATAAGTTACAGAACACACTCAATAAGTTACAGAACACACTCAATAAGTTACAGAACACACTCAATAAGTTACATAGCACACTCAATAAGATCCTAAACACACTCAATAAGTTACTAAACATCGTCTATAAGTTACAGAACACACTCAATAAGATCCTAAACACACTCAATAAGTTACAAAACACACTCAATAAGTTACAGAACACACTCAATAAGATCCTAAATACACTCAATAAGTTACTGAACACCCTCAATAAGATCCTAAATACACTCAATAAGTTACTGAACACCCTCAATAAGATCCTAAACACACTCAATAAGTTACAGAACACCCTCAATAAGATCCTAAACACACTCAATAAGTTACAGAACACCCTCAATAAGATCCTAAACACACTCAATAAGTTACAGAACACCCTCAATAAGATCCTAAACACACTCAATAAGTTACAGAACACCCTCAATAAGATCCTAAACACA
>JAVIAB010000139.1:1335000-1355000 GCA_032433765.1 Megaustenia siamemsis | reverse complement strand
CAGCTAATGTGTCATATATTATTAAGAGCGTAGTGATTATATTATATTTTACCTCTATCCAGATTGGAGAACAATTAATACATTTGCTGTTGAAATAAAGTGTAGATTTGAAAGTTCAGTTGTAAGCTGAAACTGCATCCCTTACATTCGACATCGTCTTTGATGTAGAAAACAGTCTCAACAAAGTTAACTTTTCCTATTTGAGTTTGACTGCCACTCACACTCACAAGAAACAAACATTAGTGTCTGGTAATGTGCCAATAAAACACTTCAATGATGAAAACGTTAATCATGTTGAAGAAGTAGTTCTACTAATAATGAGCCATATTTATATAGATTATTTCAGATTGCGTTGAAATTCAACACATGTCAAGAAAGAATAAATATATTTTCATCATTAAATTAGATAGATGTTAAAAGTGTGGAATTTTATTTTTTGTTAACACTGCTGTACCTATATTTGAAATTTGTTATATATGTTTCCATGTGCTTGTAAGCAGGTCTTATTTCCAAAAATGGTAGTTGAAATGTGCCTTAAACGAGCATTATTGAGAGCTGGCTCTTTCGAAGAGAAAAGCGCAGACATCCATCATCAACCAGTTGTATGTCGTTTGCAGAATTTGGCGTCACAGCCTCTCTGAATGAATTTCAGTTTCTAGCAATATACCCCACTTCTCCTGTTGTCAAGTTCAAGGTCTCTCTGATGTCTTGAAACTATCAACTTTTTGTCTGCCCTTTTGTCATGTTTCTGAAATCATGCCTTCAATTATTGTTCTTTCCAACCGTCTCTGTGGTTCAATGTGGCCGTGATATTTTAATTTCTTTTGTTGAATGTCGGTAACAAACCAGCTCTAGTCAATGTTTACGCCTTTCAATGTATCCTAATAATTGTTTCTGCAGCATTTTATTCCGAACGAACCAATTGTGTTTTTAATGTTTGAACTAAAACTGCTACATACAATTTTATGTTTATTTTTCAACGTTCCATTTAGCATACGCTCTGGTTCTTTTTCTTCAATTTATTTAATTATATCCGAGAGCTTTGAAGTATTTTCATACATTCTTCTACGTTATTTGCTCCTTCTTTGCAATATATCTGTATGTCCGGTAAATGTCTGACCAGTGTAGTTATTAAATTACTCGATCTGATCTTCAACAATCGCCTGTTCTTATTTCTCTGAATATTTCTTTATCTCTTAATGAGCTCTTCTAATCTGCAGAATTCTATTTATTTATAATATGTTTCTTGTCTCTCTCCTGATCGCTTTATTTTAACTGCTCTTGTATATTCTCAAGTTCTCATCGCTGTTTTGCTTCATTCTCATTCATTTTAATTTTCTTCTTTCTTCTTTGAAGGTTAATTTTTCTTTTACTGAGATGTAGTTTACTACTGATGATTCAGTCTTAATCGCTAACAAGAAATGTTAGATATAGTGAAAGAAAGCAAAAATAGAGGACTCAGCCTCAATAGCAGAAAGACAAAAGTAATGGTAGAAACAAAGAAAAGGACATCACCACAATGCACATTAAAGACAAGTGAAACAATATTAAAATAGATAAATAAATTTAAATATCTGGGAACATTTTTGACCTCAGATGGTAGATGTACAACAGAGATGAGACGCAGAATGGCTCAGACAAAAGCAGCTTTCCAAAAGAAAGAGGAAGATACTGTGCAATCAATTTAAAAAAAAAAACAAGAAAACAACTTCTTAAATGTTATGTAGAGCCAGCCTTAACATCAATATAATTCCCGATATGGATGTAAATCAAGGACATTAGGGCAAATGACAAGAAAATCAATGGAGGCTGTAAAAATGTGCGTTTACGGAAGAATGTTAAGAATTCCATGGGCAGCTACGAAGAGGAATAAAAACGTTCGAAAAAGCAGCCAAAGCAGCTAATTTCCAATGTTAGGCAGAAACAATCATCACTTTTTTCGCTATGCAGTGAAAAGGGAACAGCTGGAATATATTGTGACAACTGGGCAAACTGAGGGACGAAGAGATAGAGGGAAACAAAAAGAAAAGATACCAGACAGCTTAAGAGAATGGCAAGGCAGAAAGTCAACAACAGAAATTAAAAATAACTGTCGAGATTGAGAGTTGTGGAGAGACATGATCACCTACGCCAGCGGGCATGGTACTTGGTGATGATGATAGCATTTTACTGTTATGAAGAGTCCGTCCTACCATTTTGGTAGTGAAGCATGGACAATCGAACAACAGACAAAGAGAACACTTAGAGTCTTAAGTATATTGCTACCTCCGTGTATCGCTAAACATATATGCCGAGGTTCCGACAAAAAGAAGGCCGACTACCAACATGAGATGAAACAGTTATCCGTGTAGGCGATGTCCAGAACAGGGGACTGTTAACAAATATTGAGACAAGTGGAAAGCATTGAGAGAAAGAGAGGAAATTTATCATTCAAATTAAAAGATGGTAGGAAGTCATCAAATGAATAAACAAATCCAAAGAGAGAAATGTGTGGAAATATTGGATCTTCTACATTGAGTGTCTCAATACTTGATAATGATGTTTATGATGATTATGTTGTTGTTGATGATGATGTTGTTGATGATGATGTTGTTGATGATGACGTTGATGATGCTGATCTGATGGTATTGAAATGTTGTTGATGCTGATGAATATAATGATGAAGGTGTTTTTTGATGATGACGATGATGTTGATAATATTCATGATGATTTTGATGCTGATGATATAGAGACATTGTTAATGCAGATGATACTGATGATGATTATGTTCTTGATGATAATGATGATAATAGTGATAATGTTATTGTTGATGTTAATTATACTGGTGTTAATGGTGATAATAATAGTTTTAATACTGTGATGTTGTTGATGATGATGTTGGTGATGTTGCTGAAGATAAAGAAGCTGATGACGATGGTGTTGATCTTATTCTTATAAAGGACAGATATGTTGGTTCCACTTGTACAAGATGTCACGAAACACCGAAACTGTATCTGCCTGCCACAAATAGCTATCCAGCATTGATGCTTCAATATATTGATTTCCTTGCCAACTGTTTGGTACGTCTTCATAATTGCCTACGCCATAAGTTTAGCGTGTTGCAGTATATTAACGCAATCAGTCGAACGAAAGTGAACGATTGTCAAATCGTATATACTTAAAATATATTTACGCTATTGAAAGCCAGAAGGTTTATTTTCGATTTGAAGGTTTCTATTCGATGTACAATTCAATTATTCTGAAACGTTTTGTATAGGTCAACGTGTGTAGAGAATTTTTTCTTTTTCCCTTCCTCATTTGCCTTTCAGCGTCGAGGGGGGATATAATTTGCGGTCTTTTGATCTTCTTTTCGCCTCTGCTGCTCTTATGTTTCCTAGTGCTTCTAATATTCTAATGATCCATCTTTTTTGGTGACCCCTGTCGACCCTCGGGTCTGGTATTCTCGCAACGTTTAATGAGGGCTTGTTGTGTTGTGTTTTGATTACTCTGCCTTGTCACGTGGCCAAACCATTTTACATGTTGTTTTCTTTATATATTCTATGGCAGAGGCTATTCCTATTTTCTTTTCAGGTATTCATTTCTGATCTTATCTTTCAGATTATTTCCTGTCATTCGTCTGACACATTTAATCTCAGTAGAGGTTATTGTTCTTGCATCTAGGGTCCAAAACTGGCATTGGTAGCACAACGTTGGGATGAAGATTGTATTGTATAGTGCTCGTTTTGCCTCTAGTGTTATTTCATTGTTTGACAATAGTGGTGATAACTGTCCAATGATTTAACAAGCTTTGATGCATCTTGAGTCAATATCTGCTGTTAGTGAATTGTCGTTTGTCACCAGACATTCTGTGTATTTGAATTGTTTTAGTTGTCTGCCGTCTATAGTTATGTTTATGTTCTATTTATTTTTGGCGACACTCATGACTTATGTTTTGTTGATGTTGATTTTCATGTATGTAACAAACAGTAAAGTGGTGGGGGGGGGGGGGATAGTACGCCTGTCTTACACTTGAACTAGCGTCGAAGTGGTCTGTGTAGCCGGCTGCGGGTTCTGACTGTGTAGCTGCTGTTGACGTAGAAACATTACATTTAATTAGGTTGGTTAGATGTTGGCTTACTCTGTATGATGTTATTATCTCTTTTGTTGTTATCTGTTTACTCGATCGAATGCTTTTTCATTGTCAGTAAATGCTATGTATAAATTTTGATTGTGTTCTGTTGTTTTTTTCTGCAAGCTGTTTTAAGGTGAATAGAGCGTCAGTACATCCTATGTTTTTTGTTTTTTTTCGGAACCCCATTTGAGAATCGCTTAACTGTAGTTCTATTATTGGTCTCAGCCTTTTTTCCATGATTTTTGCGTATAGCTTTCCTACATGGCTGAGAAGAGATATACCTCTATATTGATTGCAGTCTCTTTTGCTGCCTTTCTTTTTCCATATTGGTATGATGATTGCCTGTTGCCAGTCTTCTGGGGCTTTTTTTGCGCGCCATGCTGTATTTAATATTCTGTGCATCCATGTCACTCCTGTTTCTCCTGCTTGCTATTATTATTTCAACTTGTATGTTATCTATCCCCGGTACTTTATTTCTTGTTGCATATTTGATTACTTCTTCGATTTCCTCCTTCATGATATTGGGTTCAGTATTTGTGAGTTCTAGCGTGGTTTTTGTTGTCTTATTCGTAGTTCTTGTCATGTTTAAGAGGTGTCCAAAATATTTCTTCCATCTCTGTTGCATACATTGGTTATTTGATATTGGCTGTCCGTCTTTGTCATTTATCATCTCAGTGGGATCATGGTTTTCTTTTCTCGCTCTTGTAGCTTTTACTGCTTTGTAGAAATCTCTTGTAGCTTTTACTGCTTTGTAGAAATCTCTTGTAGCTTTTACTGCTTTGTAGAAATCTCTTGTAGCTTTTACTGCTTTGTAGAAATCTCTTGTAGCTTTTACTGCTTTGTAGAAATCTCTTGTAGCTTTTACCGCTTTGTAGAAATCTCTTGTAGCTTTTACTGCTTTGTAGAAATCTCTTGTAGCTTTTACTGCTTTGTAGAAATCTCTTGTGGCTTTTACTGCTTTGTAGAAATCTCTTGTAGCTTTTACCGCTTTGTAGAAATCTCTTATGGCTGTCTTGAAGTCCCTGCTTACATTTTGTCTGAATTCTGTCCAATTCTTTTGCTTAGTTTCTTTGATCAAAATATTAACTCTTTTTCGAACCAAGATATATTTTTCATATTTCTCTTGGTCCGTATTCTCCCTCCAATTTTTAAACAGTTTCTTCTCTTTTGCTTAGCTTCTTTGATCAAAATATTAACTCTTTTTCGAACTAAGGCATATTTTTTTTATTTTTCTTGGTTCTTAGTCTCCCTCCAATTTTTAAACAATTTCTTCTTTTCTTTAATTGCTTCTCTGATTGTTTCGTTCCACCACGGGGTGCTCTTTTTCTCTTCTCTTGTTCTTAGCTTCGTTCCACAAACTGTTTTAGAGATGTTAGTTACTGTTTCCTTAAATTTTTTCTACTCTTTTTCTACTCTGCTTACTTCGTTAGGGAGTGTCTTGAATTCCTCTAGTAGTTTTTCTTCTAGGGTTTTCCTTCATTTTTAAAAATTGTTTTATTTTTATTGTCTGTTCTTTTTGTTTCTTTTGTTTGTTTTCGCATATTCTCTTTGTTTTTGGCTGCCTGAGTGTGATCAAAACCATCTTGTGGTCCGTGTTGTCTGTGATATTAGGAATTTCTCTTCTGTCAGTTATTCTTTTCTTGTTCTGTTGTCTTGTTAGTATAAAATGTATCTGGCTTCTGCATGTTGTGTCATATCATTTGTACCAGGTGTATAATAATTGCGACTCTCTGTGTTTGAAGAATGTGTTGGTGATAAATAAATCATTTTGATTGCATATTTCCAACAGTCTGCTTCCATGTTCGTTTAATTCAGCTGTCTCTTATCGCCAAAGGATCCTAAGATATCACTGTTTTCACTGTTGTGTTTCCTAAGCCTTCCATTAAAATCTCCCATCACTAACATGTCATCGCTTTGGCCAATCTTGTTCATAATTCCCTTCAATGTGTCATAGAATTCTTCGCTGTCTCTTTCATTGTTGTTGCATGGTGCATAGATTTGCATGTAAGTTGTTTTTCGATCGTCTTCAAGTAGTCTGATTGTGATAATTCGTTCTAAGAAGTATTCTATTTCTAGAATGTTCTTTGTGTATTCTGGACCGATGATAAAATCTACTCCGTGTGTTGCTCTTTCTGTGTTGTCGATTCCTGATATTATTATCGTATAGCCCATTTGTGTTTTTTTATCTGTTGTCCTTTTACTCTGGTGTCCGCTAATCTTAGTATTTTAATTTTCCTTTTTGTCATATCTTCTATAAGTTCGACTTCTTTATTTTTTTATTCCGCATATATTGATCGTTGCTACTTTATATTTTTGGTCTTATCTCCATTTTCTGTGAATTCTCATAGCATAAAGACATTTATCCCTAACCGACCTGCTGAGTCAGTCTAAGTTAAGGGCTTAACTTAAAAACACACGTTGGGGGTTTAGCCCGGTTGCTAGCCTCCTCCTTGAATAGAGAACTTTACAAAAATATATAATCCGTTGGAAACACTTTCTCAATCACTTTCATCGCATCAACTACACTCCGAAATTAAAACAATCGCAATATTGGTCAATCCGGAAACAGTAATAGGAGTAGAGAATTGGTTTGTGTATAAAAGGTGTTGCGCTGTGCCTTTCGTCGAGGGGTTTGGGAAGAGGGGGGTCTACATGCAAGACATCACGTGAGTGGAAAGAGGTCAGGGTCAGCGAACCTGAACTGATCAAGATTCTACTTCACCTCCAAGGTATAGCCCTGGACTAACTAGTCTTGGCAAACCAGTTTGAGCTGAAGATGGATGGAAATACCTGGTACCTACCCTCCATACGTCTCCCCCCACCTCACCCCTCTATAAAAAAAAAAACTCATTGCTATCAGAGGCACAGTTGTTTATCACTAATATCTTAGTTCATTTCCTCATTTGTATCTTTTCAGGAAGTTAAAATACACGTCCTTCTTCTATTATATATTCGAAGTAATTAGAATCAAATGCATCTTAAAATTAAAAAAAAAAAAAAATTTGTGGTTAAAATTTGATATTGCGTCCCCCGAAACTCATATTTGCCAATCTTTTTTTCTAACGAGCATTAACTAGTCAAATATATTCATACACAAACGTTAACATTAGCTAAACATTTGACCTTTTTCTGCGTAGTGTCACAAACAGACACCAACGTCTATAGAACATACATTTGACCTTTTTGTATATAGTCATAGACACCACGTCTATAGAACATACATTTGACCTTTTTGTATATAGTCATAGACACCACGTCTATAGAACATACATTTTATGGTGTAAAATTTCCAATATTAGAACTAACATGTCACATCGAGATGTAATCAACCAGCAGTGTAGGACATATATGCTGCGCGCATTCAGTGCTTGTATATGGATCTGAATTTTGCCGAGGGCAGAAAAAGAAACATCTCGAATGTCATAGCTTCATACAGCCTGGCTGTTCAGGATTGTAAACGAATACTTTAGCCCAATTGAAAGACACACACACATAATCATCTATAAACTGGTCAATAGGTGAATACTATGATAACAGGATGTGGCTGACATTTGATAGGTTAAGGGCTCAAAAGTTATGAAGAAATCATCACTCACAAACATTTCTATTTCTGTATGTATTTCTGTTCAATGCACAATAAAGACAAGCGGAACAATATTACAAGAGGTAAATGAATTTAAATATCTTGGAACAATGTTAACCTCAGATGGTAGATGTACAACAGAGATGAGATGCAGAACGGCTCAGGCAAAAGCAGCTTTCCAAAGAAAAGAGGAAGATACTATGCAATCCATTTTTTTTAAAAAGAACACACAAAAAAAGTTCTTAAATGTTATGTAGAGCCAGTTTTAACATCAATACAATTCCTGATTGGGATAATATACTGTCCAATCCATTTTTGATAATAGAAACAAGAAAAAAAGAAAAGTTATTAAATGTTATGTAGAGTCAGTTTTAACATATGGATGTGAATCATGGACAATAAGCTAGCAGACAAGAAAATCGCTGGAGGCTGTAAAAATGTGGTTTTACGGAAGAATGTTGAGAATACCATGGGCAGCTAAGAAGAGTAATGAAAACGCTCTGAAAGAGGCCAAAACAAAAAGAGAGCCAATTTCCAATATTAGGAAGAAACAATCATCATTTCTTGGTTATGTAATGAGAAGAGAACAGCTGGAATATATTGTGACAATTTGGAAAAAAGATGAACGAAGAGATAGAGGAAAGCAAATAGAAAAGATACCAGACAGTTTAAGAGAATGGCTTGGCAGAAGGTCAACAACAGAAATGATTAAAAAAAAAACTGTAGAGATCGAAAGTTGTGGAGAGACTTGATCAACTACGCCAGCAGGCATGTTACATGATGATGATGATGTTAATGTATGTGATAAAGAAAATGTGATAAACCGATACTGCATAGATTGCCAAAATCTAAAATATAAAGCCTATATTTACTTTAATTACAACAAAGAACTATGCATAACTCCACATCTTTGTCTGCCTCAACTATTTCTTTCCTCTTGTTCTTTCCTCTCGTTCTTCCTTCATGTTCTTCCCTCTTGTTCTTCCCTCTTGTTCTTTTCCTGTCATTATATAAATATAAACACCATTTTATAAGTATGTGTGTATAATATATCTTATGTGCTCTGTTTTAACGTTGTTTATTTCTTGTCCTTGT
This sequence comes from Megaustenia siamemsis, assembly GCA_032433765.1. NCBI lineage: Eukaryota > Metazoa > Mollusca > Gastropoda > Stylommatophora > Ariophantidae > Megaustenia > Megaustenia siamemsis. The sequence goes on along the minus strand of JAVIAB010000139.1, from coordinate 1,346,211 downwards.
GATGCTGATTTGTTATTATAATTCGTTTTTTTCACAACAATTGGAGGTCATAATATAAATAATCTAAGGTTAGCTGATGATACAGTATTAATCGCTAAGAGTGGAAATGAGTTACAAGAAATGTTGGACATTATAGTGAAGGAAAGCAAAAATAAAGGACTCAGCCTTAATAGCAAAAAGACAGAGGTAATGGTAACAACAAAGAAAAAGACATCACCTCTCTGCAAAATAAAGACAAGTGGAACAATATTAAAACAGGTAAATGAATTTAAATATTTTGGAACTTTGTTAACCTCAGACAGAAGATGTACAAAAGAGGTGAGATGCAGAATGGCTCAGGCAAAAGCAGCTTTCCAAAAAATGAGGAAGATACTATGCAATCCATTTTTGACAACAGAAACAAGAAAAAGAGTTCTTAAATGTTACGTAGAGCCAGTCTTAACATATGGATGCGAGTCATGGACAATAGGACAACATGTGGTTTTATCAGAAGAATGTTGAGAATACAATGGACAGCTAAGAAGAGTAATGAAGAGGTTCTGAGAGAGGTCAAAGCAAAAAGAGAGCTAATTTTCAATGTTAAGAAGAGACAATAATTTTTTGGCCATGTAATGAGAAGAGAACAACTTGAATATATTGTAACAACTGGAAAAATTTAGGGACGAAGATATAGAGGGAAGCAAAGAGAAAAAATAACAGACAGCTTAAGAGAATGGCTTGGCAGAAGGTCAACAACAGAAATGATAAATAGCTGCCGAGATCGAAAGTTGTAGAGAGACATGATCACCTACGCCACTAGGCCCGGTACTTGATGATGATGATGATATTTACTTTGTTACAATCTACTTGTAAAATTGTCACTATTGTTTCTTTTACCTGCCCTGTTTTATTATTTCAGTTTCTCCCATCTGCTGTTTAATGCACAATTTCACACACGGGGTGAAATAAAAAATGTACAGTTTCACATGTAGTGACGACTGCTAGCCAAGCGGCCTTTATCCTTCTGCTCTTGTCGTGAGCTTCCCCCCTCCCCCTCCCCCGACGTCCACCAGCAATGTGTTGTAAAGATAGCATGTTTAGTATCATTCTGCCTGCCTCATTTGTTTGTACTTCATTTTTAAATATCACACTTCCGTTTCCTATTTGTTGATATTCTGTGAAGAATCTGCATTGAAAGCTTTTTATTTGTGACTGATTAATTTGTGATATATGAATTTGAAGTACATGAATTTGTGACTGATTAATTTGTGATAGATAAATTTGAAGTACATGAATTTGTGACTGATTAATTTGTGATATATGAATTTGAAGTACATGAATTTGTGACTGATTAATTTGTGATAGATAAATTTGAAGTACATGAATTTGTGACTGATTAATTTGTGATATATGAATTTGAGATAGATGAGATTGTGACAGATGAATTTGAAACAGATGAGTTTGAGACAGATGAATTTGTGACATGAATTTGTGACTGATGAATGTGAGAAATATCCACGATCCACAAAGTAGAATCCATATCACAAGCACAGTTGTTTGCCATTGATACTTTAGTTCATTTTCTCATTTGTATCTTTCCACGAAGATAACACACACACAGACTTGTTCTATAGCACATTGAAAGTGATTATGGAAGCTATATCTTAAACGATAAACATTTTGCTGGTTACAAATTGAAAACTGCATCCCGGAAACTCTCAGTTGTGCCAGACTTTTTGTTGCAAGCAATAATTACAAAAATATCGTTCGTACATAAATATTTACTTTAGCTAGATATTTTAAATTGTGCGATGTCTCAAATCGAACCACCCCCATCAAATATCACTTGTAAGAATGAGTAGAATGTACTATTTTCAGAACTTCTTTATCTATAAATGCTGATAACTGTTCAAGATTACAACTAAAATGGCAGTTTGAAATTAAAACAAAGAACGATGCACAAGTCTACATCTTTGTCTACCTCAACTATTCCTTTCCTCTTGTTCTTTCCTCTTATTCTTCCCTCTCGTTCTTCCTACATGTTCTTCCCTCTTGTTCTTTTCCTGTCATTATATAAAAATAAACACCATTTTCTAAGTATGTGTGTGTAATATATCTTATGTGCTCTGTTTTAACGTTGTTTATTTCTTGTCCTTGTGATGCTGATTTGTTATTATAATTCGTTTTTTCACAACCTAGTTTGGTTGATAATGGTCCATGTGCTCGGCTACCTCATCTCATGGGACAATCTATCATGTTTACTCTGCCTGGACATCACATGCACACATTTAAATATGAGCACAGCAATCGCGTTGATACAAATACTCAGTAGGTAATATAGTGGCAAGTGCTTGGTCAAATACTCAGTAGGTAATACAGTGGCAAGTGCTTGGTCAAATACTCAGTAGGTAATACAGTGGCAAGTGCTTGGTCAAATACTCAGTAGGTAATACAGTGGCAAGTGCTTGGTCAAATACTCAGTAGGTAATACAGTGGCAAGTGCGTGGTCAAATCGATCTCATTGTAATGTGGTCAGTCATGATGATCAGGCCACATCAGCAAATAGCGAGTGCATGTCTTTGATTGATGAAGATTTATGCATTGTAAAAGGTAAAAGTAAAGTACAAGACTAGAATCGGCGTTTCAGCACGCGAGTTTTCACCTATCCAGGAGTGTTCGAAGACTTCTGGATAATGTCGCTTCAACCACCGAAACTCACGATGCGAGGCGGCATTCATCACCTTCCCTGAGTACTAACCTGGTACCCATTTCTGCCAGCGGCTGGGTCGACCGTGGGGGTATTTTTTTTTTCAACCACGAGTACAATTCACACTGCTTCCAATGGGAATCGAACACGGATTGTCGCAACGTCGGTAGCCCGACGTGGTAACTGATGGTTTTGCCAACTAGACCACAGGAGTCCCCTTTCTGCATCGTAATAAAACGTCACACATGGAAGCATGAGACAAAACCTACACTACAGCACAGTACATCATGAAATGAATGTCTATATATGTGTGTGCATGTAACAGAAATAATTTTGGGACGTGGGAGTGATGTCCCCTTGTACTTTATTCTGTCGCTCTCAAATCTGTCATTAGAAGACCCCTGCTTTAGGTTCAGGGTTTAAAATTGTCTACAACTAACCCTAAACCTTGTCTAAACAAATTAATTTAAATGCACACAAATTAGAAACGATTGATAATTGAAGTATGTGCGGTCAGTGAAGGGAGATCACTAGTTTAGGAGAATAATTGTGTACGCTAAATTCATAAATTGCCATATATTATATATGTGTACCTATGTACATGTATGGGCGACAGGCATAGAGATAAATTGTAAGATTATCTCTATTATCTCCCTTTAATATCATGATTATCTCTGTTATCTCCCTTTAATACCTTGATTATCTCTATTATCTCCCTTTAATATCATGATTATCTCTATTATCTCCCTTTAATACCTTGATTATCTCTATTATCTTCCTTTAATACCTTGATTATCTCTATTATCTTCCTTTAATACCTTGATTATCACTATTATCTTCCTTTAAGACCTTGATTATCTTTATTACCTCCCTTTAATATCTTGATGATTCTTAGAAACTATACTTATCCATATCTTACACTTATATCTGCAGAAATAGTAAATTCTTGTTATGGTAGTATGTTCAACAGAGTCAGATAAGTCGACTTCTTGATTTATAAATCTCTTTTCAGCGATGATGTCTTCTTTTACCAATTACGTACATCCTGACAAAACTACCATAGTTTCATTTGTTTTCTTCTAATGTTACTCTTCCGTCAGAAATCTTCTAGTTACAGTTGAATAGGTTATCTTTGATGTTACTCTCTCTTTTGTAATGATGGAATCTACATGCCCACTTAGCTCATCAATAGTTGTAGTGTAGACTCTAATAAGACCTTGTGTTTATTGAATAAACAAATATAAAATAATAACTGATTAGACACGGTGCCGTACTAGCTACAGAGCTCAGTATTTCCTCTAATACTAGTGGAGACTTAAAGACATGAAAAGAAATGTGTTTGCAGTGTGTGTGTCTGTCTGTGTGTGTGAGTGGCCTCTCTGCCATTCGGCTGAGGGAGCCTACACAATACGATTGTTGTTGGCGACTTTTAGTGTACAGAACCTGTGAGTTAACCCAGGATGGCTGGAAAACCTGTTGGTATTTTCTAGAGGAGAGAGTGTTTTGGTGGTAAAACTATTTTGTTTCTTCGTGATGTAACCTTCCAGTCATCTCTTAGTGAGATCCAATGTCGAGCCCTCTCAAATAACGACAATAAAAAGTGTGTTCCCATGTGCACTCGCGCACGTTAAAGATCCGTTGACAATTAATATAAAAAGAGCAGGCCATTTGGTCGCTATCCGATAAGATTGTTAGCAAAATGGAGTAAAGGCATCAAGATGCACAGATGCATAGAGATGCGAAGCTGCTGTAAAACTGATGATGTGTTGTTGTTTATTGTTCCAGCTGAAGGCCTACTTGGCCGAAACCTCGACTTTTGTTTTGTTAATTTCCACGTTAAGCTGTTACCATACCACTTTTGTTTTGTTAATTACCGCGTTAAGCTGTTACCATACCACTTTTGTTTTGTTAATTACCACGTTAAGCTGTTACCATACCACTTTTGTTTTGTTAATTACCGCGTTAAGCTGTTACCATACCACTTTTGTTTTGTTAATTACCACGTTAAGCTGTTACCATACCACTTTTGTTTTGTTAATTACCACGTTAAGCTGTTACCATACCACTTTTGTCAGCACAATCCTGAACATAACGTCATCCATGGCCGTACTACGGAGTACGTACAGGTGCACCAGGATTCACCTCGGATTTTCCCAGGATTCATCTCGGATTTTCCCCAAGATTCGTCTCGGATTTTCCCCAGGATTCACCTCAGATTTTCCCCAGGATTCACCTCGGATTTTCCCCAGGATTCACCTCGGATTTTCCCCAGGATTTTCGAGACGGATATCCCAACACTTATGGATCCGTCTAGTGTAGCGTGGTGGTGATGCATTAACAACAACCAATAAAGAAATGCACGGTTCAGTAATGAGTTAGACCCCTATATTTGTATAAATGTAACCAACGTAAGGGCTAGATACAATTATAGCTGGACATATACGTGCAGAATTTTTAAAAAGGCAGTTTAAAAAAAATACAGAGTCGTGATTGAGAGAAGGTAGGAAACAAAGTACAAGCAATATAACATCTGTCATTGAATCGACAGTCCAGACCAGAATCGGATCATCGATCTGCGTTCAATCCTCGGCCCTTTTATGTAGATAATCGATTCTTGTAAAGTAGCGATTATGACAAGAATATGGAAAGCGACCAGGGAGAATAGAGAGAAGGTAATTGAGACGGGCTGGGTAAACTCTTCGGCAAGGGCTGGTCCGATTCTGACTGCTTTGCTGAATCGTTACTACTATTTGCGTAATGCATTTAGTGAATGCGGGATAATTGCTGGAGGGATCAAGAGGATGGGATGATGAGGTTTGTTATATTGGAGATGAGATGACAAGGGTTGTTATATTGGAGATGAGATCATCAGGGTTGTTATATTGGAGATGGGATGATAAGGGTTGTTATATTGCAGATGGGATGATAATGGTTGTTATATTGGACATGGGGAGATAAGGGTTGTTATATTGGACATGGGGAGATAAGGGTTGTTATATTGGAGATGGGATGATAAGAGTTCTTGTATTGGAGATGGGATGAGGATAGTTGTTATATTGGAGATGGGATGATAATGGTTGTTATATTGGAGATGGGATGATAAGGGTTGTTATATTGGAGATGGCATGATAAGGGTTGTTATATTGGACATGGGGAGATAAGGGTTGTTATATTGGACATGGGGAGATAATGGTTGTTATATTGGAGATGGGATGATAATGGTTGTTATATTGGAGATGGGATGATAAGAGTTCTTGTATTGGAGATGGGATGAGGATAGTTGTTATATTGGAGATGGGATGATTGGAGGTTGCGATTTATGAAAATGTGCTGACTGAAGATGTGAAGGTAGTAATGATGGTTGAGGATGCTATGACTGAAGGTTGTGATGACTGAAGATGTGAAGGTAGTAATGATGGTTGAGGATGCTATGACTGAAGGTTGTGATGACTGAAGATGTGAAGATAGTAATGATGGTTGAGGATGCTATGACTGAAGGTTGTGATGACTGAAGATATGATACTGAAGGTTGTGATGATTGAAGATGTGTTACTGAAGGTTGTGATGACTGAAGTTGTGATACTGAAGGTTGTGATAACTGAAGATGTGTTACTGAAGGTTGTGATGATTGAAGATGTGATACTGAAGGTTGTGATGATTGAAGATGTGATACTGAAGGTTGTGATGACTGAAGTTGTGATACTGAAGGTTGTGATGACTGAAGTTGTGATACTGAAGGTTGTGATAACTGAAGATGTGTTAATGAAGGTTGTGATGACTGAAGTTGTGATACTGAAGGTTGTGATAACTGAAGATGTGTTACTGAAGGTTGTGATGACTAAAGATGTGATACTGAAGGTTGTGATGACTGAAGTTGTGATACTGAAGGTTGTGATGACTGATGTTGTGATACTGAAGGTTGTGATAACTGAAGATGTGTTACTGAAGGTTGTGATGACTGAAGATGTGATACTGAAGGTTGTGATGACTGAAGTTGTGTTACTGAAGGTTGTAATGACTGAAGTTGTGATACTGAAGGTTGTGATGACTGAAGTTGTGATATTGAAGGTTGTGATAACTGAAGATGTGTTACTGAAGGTTGTGATGACTGAAGTTGTGATACTGAAGGTTGTGATAACTGAAGATGTGTTACTGAAGGTTGTGATGACTGAAGATGTGAAGGTAGTAATGATGCTTATATAGGTTATATATATGAATAAGGAAAAATCAAATAATAAGGAAAAATCAAATAATAACACAGAGGTAGAAAACTCCAACATCAACGAGCTAGTCTTCGCAGATGACCAATGCCTAATATACGAAGATGAAATTCTGCTACAACAGCATTTTAACATCTCTAGATAAAAGCTGCACAAACTACAGTATGAAAATTAACACAGCAAAAACAGAGGCTATAAGAATAAGCAAATTAAGACACCCATTAAACATCAAGATCAAAGATAAAGAAATAAAACAAGTAGAAGAATTCAAGTATTTAGGCACAATGTTCACAGAAGATGGAAAACTAGACAGAGAAATTGACGTGAGAATACAAAAAGCAAATGCTGTCACATACCAGCTTTCACCATTGCTAAGACATCCACACATTTCTATGTCAGCTAAACAACAAATGATAAATACCATCTTCATACCAACTTTGTGCTATGAATGTCAAACATGGACCCTTTCTAAATCACATTTAAGAAAGATCAATACATGTGAGATGCGATGCTTGAGAAAAGTAACAAACAACACAAGAAGAGATAGAATACCAAATGAAACTATAAGAAAAATAGTAGGAACAAAACCCTGCCAAGAATATATAGAACAACAACAATTTAAATGGTTTGGCCACCTGGTCAGAATGAATCCTTACCAATCACCATCAAGGGCGTTCTGAAGGTTGACTGAAGGTTGTTATAACTGAAGTTATGAAGGTAGTAATGATGGTTCAGGATTTTACGACTGAAGGTTGTGATGACTGAAGATGTGAATGTAGTAATGATGGTTGAGGATGCTATGACTGAAGGTTGTTATGACTGAAGATATGAAGGTGTTAATGATGGTTGAGGATTTTATGTCAGAAGTTGAAGGTTGTGATGATTGAAGATATGATGGTAGTAATGATGTTTGAAATTTCTATAACTGAAGGTTGTGATGATTGAAGATATGATGGTAGTAATGATGTTTGAGATTTCTATGACTGAAGGTTGTGATGACTGAAGATGTGATGCTGAAGGTTGTAATGACTGAAGATATGATGGTAGTAATAATGTTTGAGGATGCTATGACTGAAGTTTGTGATGATTGAAGATATGAAGGTAGTAATGATGGTTGGAGACGCTATGACTGAAGGTTGTGATGACTGAAGACATGATGGTAGTAATAATGTTTGAGGATGCTATGACTGAAGGTTGTGATGACTGAAGATGTGAAGGTAGTAATGATGGTTGAGGATGCTATGACTGAAGGTTGTTATAACTGAAGTTATGAAGGTAGTAATGATGGTTCAGGATTTTATGTCAGAAGTTGAAGGTTGTGATGATTGAAGATATGATGGTAGTAATGATGTTTGAAATTTCTATAACTGAAGGTTGTGATGATTGAAGATATGATGGTAGTAATGATGTTTGAGATTTCTATGACTGAAGGTTGTGATGACTGAAGATGTGATGCTGAAGGTTGTAATGACTGAAGATATGATGGTAGTAATAATGTTTGAGGATGCTATGACTGAAGTTTGTGATGATTGAAGATATGAAGGTAGTAATGATGGTTGGAGACGCTATGACTGAAGGTTGTGATGACTGAAGACATGATGGTAGTAATAATGTTTGAGGATGCAATGACTGAAGTTTGTGATGATTGAAGATATGAAGGTAGTAATGATGGTTAAGGATGCTATGACAGAAGTTTGTGATGATTGAATATATGAAGGTATTAATGATGTTTGAGGATTTTGTGACTGAAGTTTTTGATGACTAAAGTTATGAAGGTAGTAATGATGGTTAAGGATGCTATGACTGAAGATATGAAGGTAGTAATGATGTTTGAGGATGTTGTGCCTGAAAGTTGTGATGATTGAAGATGTGATGGCTTAAGATATTAATGGAGGTTGAGTGTGAAGATTTCAAGCTGAGATGATTGACTATGTGATGTGGTGACTGAAGATTGTAATGATTGAAGGTGTGATTACTAAAGTTTGTGATAGTTAAAGGTATATGTCATAACTGAAAGTTGTGAAAGTTGATGAAGTGATGATTTTAGTTATGCCGATTTAGGGAGATGCGTTGACTGAAAGTTTTTTCTGTTTGAAGAAGTGATGCCTGTTGATTGTGAAGATTAGAGGTGTTATGGTTAATAATTCTAACGATTAGAGGTGTTATGGTTAATAATTCTAACGATTAGAGGTGTTATATCCGATTGTTCCAACGACTAGATATGACTGATAGCTGTACGATTAAAGATGTTATGACTGATGGCTCTAATTATTAGATAAGTTATGACTGAAGATTATGACGATTAGAGAAATTATGACTGATGATTCTAATTATTAGATGAGTTATGACTAATGGTTCTAACGATTAGAGAAGTTATGACTGATGGTTATGACGATTAGATATGTTATGACTGATGGTTATGACGATTAGAGAAGTTATGACTGATGGTTATGACGATTAGATATGTTATGACTGATAGTTATGACGATTAGAGAAGTTATGACTGATGGTTATGACGATTAGATATGTTATGACTGATGGTTATAACGATTAGATATGTTATGACTGATGGTTATGACGATTAGATATGTTATGACTGATGATTATGACGATTAGAGGAGTTATGACTGATGGTTATGACGATTAGAGATGTTATGACTGATGGTTATAACGATTGGAGAAGTTATGACTGATGGTTATGACGATTAGATATGTTATGACTGATGGTTATGACGATTAGAGAAGTTATGACTGATGGTTTTGACGATTAGATAAGTCATGACTGATGGTTATGACGATTAGAGAACCTATGATTAGTGGTTGTGATGAATGAAGGTTGCGATGGTTAGGGGTGTGATGACTAGAGGTTGGGAAGATTTCAGATGTGATGACTGAATATTATGGTAGTTATTATTGTAATAACTGAAGGTTGTTATGGCTGGAGGTTGTAATAGTTCGGATGTTATGACTGGCGATGATTGATGATGTCTTGACTGAAAATTGTGGTGGTCGGCGATGTTATGATTGAAAGTTGATATGTTGGAGCGTGGTGGTTAAAGTTTGCGATGTTCTGAGATGTGTTGGGAAAATTAGTTCTTTCTTTTAGTTAAAGGGTGTTGTGTTGATAGAGTTGATTGATAAGATAATGTGTGATGTTAGATAAAGGATGTTGTGTTGATAGAGTTGATTGATAAGATAATGTGTGATGTTAGATAAAGAATGTTGTGTTGATAGAGTTGATTGATAAGATAATGTGTGATGTTAGATAAAGGATGTTGTGTTGATAGAGTTGATTGATAAGATAATGTGTGATGTTAGATAAAGAATGTTGTGTTGATAGAGTTGATTGATAAGATAATGTGTGATGTTAGATAAAGGATGTTGTGTTGATAGAGTTGATTGATAAGATAATGTGTGATGTTAGATAAAGAATGTTGTGTTGATAGAGTTGATTGATAAGATAATGTGTGATGTTAGATAAAGGATGTTGTGTTGATAGTGTTGATTGATAAGATAATGTGTGATGTTAGATAAAGAATGTTGTGTTGATAGAGTTGATTGATAAGATAATGTGTGATGTTAGATAAAGGATGTTGTGTTGATAGAGTTGATTGATAAGATAATGTGTGATGTATGGGTTGAAATGATGAATGTGAAAATATTCGTTTTGTTAACCGAAATGTTATATTCTTCTATCCTTACTCATTTGCTACACATCGTCAAGTGAAATATAATTTGCGGGCTTTTGCTCTTCTTTTAGCTTATCCTGCTGTTATGTTTCCTAGTTTTTCTTATATTCATTCAAACCGTCTTTATCATGTTCGGCCCTTGGGTCTGGTATTCTCTCAACGCTTATGGAAGGATAGTTGTGTAGTGTTTTTATCTTTATGCTATGATGTGGCCAAACTATTTTAATCTGTTGTTTCTTGATGTACTCCAAACTATTTTAATCTGTTGTTTCTTGATGTACTCCAAACTATTTTAATCTGTTGTTTCTTGATGCACTCCAAACTATTTTAATCTGTTGTTTCTTGATGCACTCCAAACTATTTTAATCTGTTGTTTCTTGATGCACTCCAAACTATTTTAATCTGTTGTTTCTTGATGTAATCTATGGCGGGAATTATTCCTATCAGTTCTTCATTTCTGATCTTATCTCTCAAAGAATTCCCTGTCATTTGTTCACACATTTCATCTCACTAGAGGTTATTTTTTTTATTATTCTTGAATTTAGAGTCAAGAACTGACATTAGTATTACTATGCTGGAATAAAAATGGTATTGTAGAGTGCCCGTTTTGCCTCAA